>JACM01021594.1:0-27348 GCA_000787095.1 Periophthalmodon schlosseri
TTTATTTTTTTTACAATTATAATAGAATAGTTTTTGGGGTCTAATTCTGCTTTCTTGTTTGGTTTTGGTTTATCGTTTATATTTACTTCAGAAATATATCGCAATTGAAGATTTGTTATTGTGACAGGTCTACAAGTATCGCACAAAAAGTGAATGGGCCATAAAAAGTGTTCAAATATAACTTAATAGTCATTTTGAAGACTGTTTCTGTCTGTTTTTTAGGTAATTTAAATTGTTTTAATGAGAGACGAGAAACTAATTTTGCATATCTCCAAAACAACAATGCAATATTTTTTTTTAAATATATCTCCTACCTCTAATGAAAATGTTTTTGGATTTAGTATGTGCTCAGAGTGTTTAAATTTGTTTAGGCAAGGGCAGCAAGATTTTGGGAAAAAACAAGTATTGTGATTAGATTAGCGATATATGTTTATAAAGTAAAGTAGGATTCTGTTCAGAGTGTCCAGGAGCATTAAAGGTCCCATATTACACTATTCTCTGATCTATGTTCTAATGTTTCCTCATCATAAACAGACCTGGAGTTGTGTTGTTTCATTCACACATGTTTAACACACAAACCCTGCATATTTAAGTGTTTAAGAGTTCTTCTCTCAAACAGAAAACACTCTGTTCCACCTTGTGATGTCATGTGGTAATACAAGAAGTGCTCCACTGTGTTTTTAAACTCCATACACCTTCACTAGAATCGTTTGGATGATTTCATCCCTGGAATTGCCTATGTCTACTGAACTAAAGGTAAAAGGTAGTTGTTAACTTGAAAACTACCACTTCATAACATGACAAGGTGGAACAGAGCATTTTGAGCTTTGGAGATGTAGACAGACTAATAATAAAGGGTTACTCAAACATGTGTGAATGAAAGAAAACACGTGTGGACATTCTGTTAACAAAAGATCAGCAGATTTTGCGATCTAAAAATTTGTTTTTGATTACAATAGAGCAAAACACATGTCTTTCTTGGCTGCTCTAACTGTCAGAGCGTCTTGTTCCTTCCCCAGTTCCCTCTATGCGTTACAATGGGACCTGCACAAAAGAGGTAATAAATTATTCAGATGAGGCTTTAGAGAATAGAAGGCAACTGACAACACCTGGTCCACAAGTCTGACATACACCACCAGTCAAAAGTTTGGACACACCCTCTCATTCAATGTTTTTTTTAATTTATTTTTACTACTTTATACATTTTATATACACACAAAAGACATCAAATATATGAAGCAAGATATATGGAATTATGTAGCCAAGAAAAAAATGTCAAATAACTCTAACCCTAATCCTCTACTAAATATATTTCGACAAAGCAAAGGGTGGATACTTTGAGGATTTGAATATAAAACATGAAAAATATTTAGTAGAGTTACTTAACTTTTTTTCTTTGCTACATAATTCCATGTATCTTCATATATTTGATGTCGTCTGTATGTATAAAATGTAGAAAGTGTTAAAAATAAAGAAAAAAAACATTGAATGAGAGGGCGTGTCCAAACTTTTGACTGGTGGTGTAAATCCCTAGTGTATCCCATCAGAGGCAAGACATGTCACCTAACCTGAAAATGTTATAAATGTCCCAAATTAAAGCTACACTATGTACTTTTCTGGTTGGAGGTCTGCCACCTGCTCATCTACATGGAGAGGTCATTGCTTTCCCTGGGATGTTTCACGGTATAGCATTAAAATGATTAATCTTGCTTTTATTCAGTTGCAGGTGTTTATATAGAGCTCAGAAATACATTGAAAAACATGCATTAGTGTATATGGGATCGCCTCTCCACAGACTTGACCTGTAACTTTGCCTGGTGGTGGCAGCTGCTCATCTCCATGGGGATAGTTTTAATGCTATACTGTGGAACATTTCAGGTAAAGCACTAATGCACTAAAGCACTGCAATGTAAAGCGCTTTGAATATCTTGAAACGCGCTATATAAATCTAATGCATTATTATTATTAGTAGTAATATATCCACAAAGACAAGCAGGTGGTGGACCCTTCATCAGAAAAGTTACATATTGCACCTTTAAGCTATAGTCATTCAAACACACTATGTAGGACTGTTATTATGGTTTAATCTGAGACATGCTTGCGCTCTATGGGTCCACTTTATCTGAGAGAGTTACTGCAGCCCTATACTCCACTCAGAGGCCTGAGGTCAGCTGACCAGCTCCTGCTGCTGTGCCCAAAGCCAGGCCTCGTCTGTGGCAGCACCCAGACTAGGAACAGCGCCCCCTGCCTGTCAGATCCTCTCAGTCTTTAAAGCAGTTTAAGATTAGACTGAAAACCAACCTCCTGGCATTTAATACTAGTGAGACAGGATATCTTGGTGTTTTATTGTTCTTTTCCTATGTATCGTCTTATCTGTATATTTGTTTTTTGTTGACTTTTATGTGAAGCACTTTGGTCAGCTCAGGTCGTTTTAAATGTGCTATAGAAATAAACTTAAATTGAATTAAATTGTAATTTCCAAAGCAAAGTAGCACAGAATGGTCCATATGTGAACAGTTTGATAATGCCCGAAAGATTAGTACCTCTTAAGCCAATACCCCTCACAAACACACACGCGCGCGCACACACACACACACACACACACGCGCGCGCGCGCACACACACACGCAAACGGACACAATACGAGCACATTTCACTGTCTGGCCACAAACGACCAGCTGTTGCCCTGAACATTTGAGTAATCAGACAGTACACAATAATGATGTACGTAATGGATAGAAAGTTTGTGTTACGTCGCTTACCTCGCAGCCTGGCCCCGGGGCAGGGGGTGGTCGTGTCCCGCCGTTGACTGCTGGTGGTGGGATAAGTCTAGCTTTCGCTGTCTCCGTCTGGCGCTTCTCCACTATTAAACCGTCTGCTCATCCCAGCCTACACTGGCGCTTTCCCAGCCCGTCAGTGACAAACTATTGCGCGTATTTTCGCCCACTTTTGCGCTAAAAACAGACCGGCTACACACCACGCTATTTCAGTCACATTTCACGTTACCCCAAACAACAAAAAGAGCTCCCCCGGGAAGAACCGAGGCGCGAGGGGAGAGCTCAATTAACCGCCCCGTGAGAGAAAAATAAACATCCGGTCATGGTCCTCAAACTGTCCGCTCTCTTCGTAATGAAATGTTGCGGATGTGTTCGCGTTCGCCTTATTCCCGTGTTTGTAATTCCGCGCTAAACTTCTCATGTGGAGCTGCTCCTCTGTCCGCTGTTTGACTGAAGCACAGCCCGAGCGGAGCACGAGCGGCGCTACTGTCTCTCTGACGCGTTCACGGACGCACGGAAAACTCCACACGTCCGAAAAGTGGGGCAAGGACAGAGCAGAAAGAGAGGGCAGATACAAGTAACTAAAAGTACACAGAAAAATGTGTCATATTAATAAGGTTTTTATTTTTTTATTTGTATATTTTATTTATTTATGTATTGTGTTTAGTATAGACACCGACACCTGATACAATAATTGCAATAATAAAGTTCTTATAGGCACAATTTCAAAACAATATGGTCTAGTTCTACATAATAACAAGCAACTGCTTTCATGCCATATTCTATAGAATTCAAATTGCACTATGTTGTAGGCCTATAGGCTAAAATGCATAATGTCGTAAACCTAAATATATAAATAATAGGCTATATTAAAGTGATAGTATGTAACTTTCTGGAGGTGCAAAGTCAACTGCATGTTTCCGTGAAAATAAAAAGTTAAAACCATTCTTTGGAAGATTCTTCATGGAGATTATAGCCAAAGGAATAACATTTCCATGGAAATATACAGGAGGAGGCCGAGTAGCCTTCCTCCAGATCAAATAGAAGTCAGGTTTGTGGAGATGCAAGCCTGCTCACAGTGATGCGTGTTTTTATACATTTTTCAGTGCAGTAAAATCATCTATAATGAGAAAACATGCCAACTGTTTTTGTAACATATACATTTTGCACTTCTAAACTTTTTGTTCCATCAAATTCATTATGACACTGAGTTTGCATCATCTTTGAACTTTTAACTATTACCCAAGAGGAGAAAGGAGAGTATACGAGACAACAGGTCCATTTATGTGGGCCTATTATGTGCAGATGGTGTTGGACAAAGGGGTACAAATTTCCTAGATGAAAAATCTCTCTTGAAAAGGACCAATTCAACTAAAACATGTCCTTTTGGCCTCATTTTATTCTCAGTGGAGATGTGGGCGCCTCTCCTGCACTTCATACTTGACGCTATAAAGGTCACAGTTCTGTCTCTAGCAGTGTTTTAGCCCATGTGTTCCTCTCGCCTACAGCAAAACTCTGCCTTTATACTTCAGAATCATGCAAAATACTTGACATCCCATACACCACATGGGGGCGTATTTACATGTGCATTATTTGTTTATGATGCAGGGTCAGTGACTTCTTCATATAGACCTATGGAGAAATGGGTATGTATGTAGAGCAGTATTATAGAAAACAGCTGCCTTGGGATTTAATATAGGCCACTGAAGAAGCAACATTATAAATACATATAAAGGGTTCAATAGCAAAACCACATACCTCCATTTTGTTACCATTTTCTAGACATATTAACAATGACAATAGTGCATTTTATCAAGAAGGGGTGGAACAATATTTTAATAGCTGTAAAATACACTTGGCTTTTGAAAATATGACTATAGTAAGAGTAAACTACAAGCCTCTGATGACTTCAAATGGCACTTATCTGTTTTTGCAAATGAGGTGGAGTGTCAGATCCACTGATTCGAAGGTTGGAGGTTAGAATCCTGCTCTCGACATAAACATCAGTGGTAGAGTGGTCAGATTCAGCTCCCACGGATGAATGCTGCAGTTGTGTCCTTGGGCAAGACACTTAACCCGCCTCGTGAATGGGTGAGCTGTTCCTTGATGTAAAGCGCTTTGACTGCCGTGAAGGTGGAAAAAATGTATACAAAAATGTGACCATTTACCATTTACCGGCGAACTCTTCAAATAGCACTTATACTTTTCATGCCGTTATTATCCGAGCTTAACTGTTGCAAAAGGCCGAAGTAATTACACTGTGGGCTTCTCAACCAGAACACACCAGGACGATCATTCCAGTGTCATGATAAAATACTTGGAACTGCAGTCAACAGCATATTTCACAAACCCGCATTTGCTCCAGGGACTGTGTTGTATTTTTCTATCACTCGAGGTATAGAGAGATCACTATACCTCTTTTGGTTCAGTCAGAAGTTTGGACACACCCTCTCATTCAATGTTTTTTTTAATTTTTATTTATTTATTTTATTACTTTCTACATTTTATATACATTCAGAAGACACAGATATATAAAGCAAGATATATGGAATTATGTAGCAAAAAAAAGTGAATAACTACTAAATATATGTTTATATTTTATATTCAAATCTTCAAAGTAGTCACAGTTTGCTTTGTCGAAAAATATTTTGTAGTTATTTCACTTTTCTTTACTGCATAATCCCATATACCTTACTTCATATATTTGATGTCTTCTGTATGTATATAAAATGTAGAAAGAAGTAAAAATAAAGAAAAAATAACACTGAATGAGAGGGTGGGTCCAGACTTTTGATTGGTAGTGTAGGTCCCTCGTCTGGTTTATGTAGAGAATGCTAATGCTAATTGCTAATCCAATCTCTCGGTGTTAAGATTTCAATTTACAGAGTCGGTGTCCCTCCATATGCCCCAAATTCAACATTTTGTCTCTCTTTAATACAATTTGTGGTTGTCACCCTGTAAATGGAGGTTAAAGAACAACTCATTAATCAAATTTTCACTTTTAACTGAAAATATTTCAAGATAAAAACAAATCCTACACGTTGACATTTGAGTTGTAGCGGTTAACGAGCTTGTATTTGTTGTAGGCTACATGCGCCCCCAAGTGGACATTAAAGGCATATATCTTTCTCCTATTTTGCAGTAGTGGCAGAAGTACTCAATTTTATGTAGAAGTACAGATACAGGGGGCAAAAAAATACAGATACCTTCAAATACTTTCTTTAAGTACAGTACTTTTACTTGCTATCACTGGATTAAAGCAATAGAAATGACTGGAAATAGGAGCTCATTTTCAGTTCTTCACTCAGCTATGAATAAAAGAAACGGCAGGCTGTGCAACTCACTGGTAACTCCCTTTTAATTCAAAATAAAACAGAATATAAAATGATTCAACATTTAGAGAGACAAAAACATGGAAACGAACAGAAGGCTTGGATTTACATTGTGCACTTAATATCTCTGTTAGATTTTTAATACAAAGTCGATGAGTTTAGCTACTAGATCTGTACCATTATTGACAAAATGAACAGCAGAGTCACGTAATGGAGAACAGAACATTTGTGGAGTTCATTAATGGGATTGTATTAGTGCATTTACTGCTAAAATAAAGAAGCTATCTCGTATCTCGTTAATGTGTCTGCAAATGAACTTGTCGACTTGATAGAGTGAGGTTTGAAAACGCAATTCTCTGGTCTGGATCAATTGAAAGTAAAACTGTCAGGGAGCTGGTGTGTTATAGATACTTGCAGTTACCAAAACAGCAGCTTTGTCGAGTGATGCGTTAGCAGAATTATATATAAAATACAAAATGTCTTACACAGTGATTTACTTTCACACAGCCTATTCACAAGAAGGTTGCAAGCTTAGGCGATGAGAATTTTAAAATCAAGCTAAAGATTGGTAGGGCCGATTTTCAGTGCGTTTTAAATTTTGAAATAATTTTAGAAGTGAGAAATAGCAATGGCGTTTTTTATTTTGTCTGAAGAAGTTGCAGCTTGAATTATACAGTAACTTGGTACCACTTTATAATATCTACACCTTAATTAACCTGAACAAAGAGTTAATTCACAATGAACAACGATTCAGGCTTAGTAACTACTGAACTAAGGGGTTAGGGTATTAAAGGTGCTATATTACGCAAAACTGACTCTTGTGAGCTTTAAGCCATGTTAGAATGTTGTTACCTCCTCAAAAAACATAGCTGGAGTTGTGTTTTGTTTCATTCACACATGTTTAACACACAAACCCTGCATATTTAGGCTGTGTTCTTCTCTCAAACAGAAAACACTCTGTTCCACCTTGTGATGTCATGAAGCGGTGGTTTTCATGTTAACTGCTCCTTTTACCTTTAGTTCAGTGGAGATTGATAATTACACCTCTGGAATTACCAAAGTTATTCTAGTAGGTTTATGGAGTTTAAAAACACAGTGGAGCACTTCCTGTATTACCAAAGCACAACTCCAGGTATGTTTGTGATGAGGAAACAATAACATAGATCAAAAAATGGCGTAATATGGCACCTTTAATAAACAATTTGTTAATTTTGAAGTACATCTTTCTTCATGTTATCTTAAGGCTAATTAAGATACAGTGATTTTTATAGTGAAGTGTTACCGTACATTTATATTTTTTCAACAGTTTTCTTAAAGGCTAACAAGCTAAGATTAGGCTAAAGGCTAAACCGGCTGTCTGTTTATAACATGGAATATTTTGGCAATAGACCCTTTTAGGCACAATGCTCCCTATCGTCCTACACTACAGTCAGTGGAAGTGCAGGCAGGAACCAGCTTTTCATTGATCAGCAATTGTGTGGGCTTAAGTTACATAAAAGTATATGTAATATTGTAAGTAGAGGACAGATTCCCCTACACAGAGCAGGTAGAGGAAGGCTAACATGGAGCATAGTGCATAAGTGTGCTTGGAAGCCATCACAAATCCCACAGCATTCACAAGTGCCACTTTCTTTTTAGCAGCAGTAGCAGCCTGTGTTAAGTCACCCATTATCCTCCATCACCCACAATCCAACACACCACAGCTGTTTCAATGGATTCTGTTAAAAGCTAGTACTTGGAAAACGCACTGGAATGTATGAAAAATAGCTCTCCTTTCGCTTGTTAATAAAGCCAAAGTTGTGAAACTAGAAAGACATGTTTGTTAGCAAGTGCATGGCAGTGAATTTCCACATTTTAGGTAATGTATGATCCATTTCACCCTAAGGCAAACTGTATCTGATACAGTTAATGCACTGAGCTACACTCTAGTCAAAATTACATGGAAAAAAAACGCACCTAAACAATTTATCATTACATAATTGCATTTAAACACTTAAAAAAAGACGTTAGTTTTAATGTAATGACCCATGGAAGAAATTCTGATGTATAAAAGTAGGCCTGTCACGATAATTACTACATTGAGTTATCGTTCTGTAACTGATGGAACAATAGTATTTGGGGTCAATATTTATAGTGGGTACTTTTTCTTTCTGTACTCGTGGGGAACGTTTGATTTTTCTGTTTTTAAGATTTGAGATGTAGAGGATTGAATAAATAACTTCTTTGGCTCATTATAGAGACAAACTAACAACTAAATGTTTCATTCTACTATTTATTTATTACAGCTCATGTTTTTAACAATATTGTATTTTTTTAATAGTCCTGCTTTAGCATTATCATGGCATAACTTAGTTTCAATATAATCATTTATCATCTATATTTTCCACATCTCCATGGAGACATGAAAAGTTACTTAGAACACCTTTAATTGACTTTTGTTGTGACTGTTGTTTTAGGGTTATTGTTTTTGTGGCATAGACTGTATAAAGAAGTGGACTAAGTGAGTGTAACATCACCCATAGCGTTCGGCTCCAGTCAAATGAAGCTCATCGAGGCTGGAGCTGTTATAGAGGCCAATTTGGAGCCGAGTTCCATATTTGGAATTCTGTCCGTGTCCGAGTATCTTAGCAACCAAAGAGCCAATTTGGAGCAAGACTGTTGAAGGTAATGCTCCTTCCCGCCCGCGGCGCTAGTTTAGCAGGGAGCGGGCGCTTAGCAACGCTCTCAATCAAACCTGTTGTTAATGTTAGCGGAAGCGACCTTGGGGAAAGAAGGCGCCCTATTTATCTGTTATTAATGTTCATATCCTGATTTACAAACATAATAGCGAAACAAAAATAAGAAGGCGCCTATTTATCTGTTATTAATGTTCATATCCTGATTTACAAACATAATAGCGAAACAAAAATACCAGGGTGATGTAGAGCGGGTTAATACAAACATTTTAAGACCAAAATGATAAGCCTGAGAGCAGCAGTTATGGAAAGATGGGCAACAGTTTTCTAATGTAAAATGAATTGGAGCCAGAGTTGATGGAGCCGGAAGCGCACCCATACTCACTTCCCATTTGGAACGTGGCAGCTAGCAGGTTAACTATGTCCATTTATATATACAGTCTAAGGTCTGTGGCCTAAATTTGTTTCAGTATAATCAGTTATCATCTATATTTTCTAAAACAAATATCACAGTTCAAAATATGTTATCAGGACAGGCCCATATGAAAGTTGCTGTAATGTGTGCATGTTGTGATCATTCTGACAAACTCAGTGGAGTAATATGTTTTGTTCCCTGACACACATAGACTGTGTGTTTCACCTCATATCTGCTGCATTTCTAACATGCACACATCTTCACATTCAGCATCTGTAGGCAGTCAGTCGTACACACATGCTAACACAGTCACACACGGGCGGATGCAGTGGGGCTTTAGCTGTTCTCTTCACTGTCTTGTGTGGGAGACTTCTCTGGATTAGACGATCCTTCAAATCTCTGGGAGGCGATGGCTGCTTGATGGGACATGCTCTTTCTGACAATGTCGCCTTTTCTCCACAGAGTTATCTCCTGCAAAGATGAGCAAACAGGTAAGTCTAGATGAAGCTAGCAACCAAATATATTCATTAAAGAGACTATATTACACAAAATGAACTCCTGTGAGCTTTAAGGCATGTTATAATACTGTTACCTCATCAAAAACATAGCTGAAGGTGTGTTTTGTTTCATTCACACATGTTTGAGTAACCCTTTATTATTAGTCGTCTACATCTTCAAAGCTCAAAATGCTCTATCCCACCTTGTGATGTCATGAAGCGGCAGTTTTCAAGTTAACAGCTGCTTTTTACCTTAAGTTCACTACAGTTTGGAAAATCCACATCTGAAATTATCCAAATGATTCTAGTGAAGATGTATGGAGTTTAAAGACACAGTGGAGCACTTCCTGTATTACCACATGACATCACAAGGTGGAACAGAGTGTTTTCTGTTTGAAAAAAAGAGCATAGTCTATCTGCAGGTTTGTGTGTTAAACGTGTGAATGAGACAACATCCAACTCCAGGTCTGTTTGTGATGAGGAAACTACATTATAACATAGATCAAAAAAATAGTCTAATAAAGGCCCTTTAAAGAGGACATATTATATAAAATCAACTTTTATGAGCGTTTACTCTTGTCTTGTTGTAACATTTTAATGCATGTTTGAGTAATGTTGTGCATATGAGGCTTGACTGTGCCTATCTCCAGTCCCTGCCCACATCTCTGTACTTACTTTTAATTATTGAAAAAAGTTTAAAAAAAATTACGCATAGCCTTTTTACAACAATAAACACAAGTAAATTAACTTTTACTGCTTGCTACGATGAAATGAATGTCATAGCTCACTTTAAATCAAGTTACACTGGGTGTTGTGGAATTTTGCATCCCCTGCATAGTCTGAGCAAGGACACCTCCAGTTCATTGTTGACATTTCTCTGTGGTTGTGGCGTCATCCAACTATTAGAGTTAACTAGAGTTTGTCCTTTAACATTATCACTTTCCTTGGTCACTCGTCTCACAGAAGCGGTTTGCTATGCACTGCTCATTTTATCTTGGCCAGCTTGTCTCCAGACTGTCCTTCTTAGCTCCTAATGAAAACTCCTTGTGTGGAAGCATAGTCAGACTTGAATGACCGATACTAACGTGCAGTGTTGAGTATTCAAGTCACCGGGTCCTGGACTGACGGTAAATAAACTTCTGCTGCCTCAGACATCCAGAGTCTCCTGCCTCTAAAACTCTAGGACTCATTAGGACAACACTTATTTTCCCTGCACTGAGCACCTTGTTATACAATACACTGAACCTAAAAACACCTGCTTTTATATTTTATCAAATAATTCATTGTGATTCATTGCATAAGTATGGCAGCAGAAGTGTTACTAACGGCCACATAACTACACCTTATCCCAGAACTAATTTCATGAAGAAAACCGTTCTGTATAGATCAATATCTACTTAGAACAGTGTTCCCATTGAAATTCGTCAGCTTAAAAACAAACGGTTATTTAAAATGTATCTGAAATGTCACATGTGAAGTTAAACTAAATGTACTGTAAATGTGCACTTTAGATGAACCTGAATTCAACTGTGATTATTTATAAGGAAGTGTGATTTTATTGCAATGAAATGTAATGAATGTATATTTGTATATTATTTATTATTATATTTATTTTATTATTATTATTATTTTTTTTTTATTTCAGTGGCTCCAGGAAGACTAGTTGACTGCATTGCTTTCAACTAATGGGATCCAAATAAATAAACAAATTAATAAATGCCACTTTTCACTTCTGCAGTTTTAAACAGGGAGACAACAGACCCATTTTTACAATTAGGTCGTTTTAGATCATAGTGTGATAAAAAAGTTAAAACATGATATAGCTTAATACTAAACACCTGAAAAAGCACAATATGTCTTCTTTAACTGGCCATTTAAAATACCGGTACCTGTTGTTTAAAGTAGCGCCTCTCCTCCTCGTCTATAAGGACCAGGTTGAGGTAGTAGCGCACAGAGAACTTCTTGTTTATGTCCCTCATGGTGGGAGTCAGCTCGTACCCTGCCAGGAACAATCTGATGGGGATGGACTCTCCTACAGGACAAGAGATATGAAGACATTTGATTAGGGAAAAAAATACTAGGATGTTTGAGGCCTATTATGAAACTGATGCAATATGTAACTTTTCTGGTAAAGGTTCTGCCACGTGCTTGTCTCCATGGAGATATTATTGTTTTGCCAAGAATGATCCAGAATATGGCAATGAGCCTATACATCTCCATGGAAACAAGACATTGATGCCACCAGCCCAAGTTACAGGTAAGATCTTTGAAAAGGCAAGCCCACTCACAGTGTGTGTTTTTCAAGGTATTTTGAGCAATAAAAGCACGAATAGTTAAATGAATGCAATACAGATACATTTAATGCCACACAAGGAACTTTCCAGGCAGAGCAGTAATATCTCCATGGAGAGAAGCGAGTGGCAGAAAACAGAAAAGTTACATAGTGTGCCTTTAAGACATTAAAATGGCAGTGGGAATTCAGTTAGTTTTTTAATTCAACAAGTACATGTAGAGTGATGACTCTTTATAATTCCCGGACCTTTAGGTGAAAATTAATATGTCCAAGTAGTCTGACATTAATCGATTATAATTATCCTATAGCAGCAGGCAGCAGTGTAAAAGGCTGCTTTATTCTTACCTCTGACAGGCGCTCCGTCCATAATTTCATATTTCGCGATGGTGTCGTTCTCGTGGTACACGTTTGGACCAGTGCCAGTCGTTTCCCGCTTAATGATGTCTATCTCCATGTGCTTGATCTTAATTCTAACCAGCAGAAAATAAATCTTTCCTACTATCACGTCTTTTAAGTGATACCTGCAAGAGAACCACAGCAAAAATCAGCATTGCAAATACAAAATACAGTTTAAAAGGTACGGTATGTAGAATTCTCATTTCAAATTTCACAAACATGACTAATCCATGTTCCCAGATACATGTAAAAGGTTCAAATCAATAATTTATTTTCCTTATAAAACACTGGACATGATGGCCAAGTTGTTCATGTTATAAGTTGGTGTTTTGGTTCTTAAGATAACTATCCAATCAGAAAGATGAATGAGCTTCACACATGAGTCTCTCATTTGGGTTGCCAGATTCTATGACTAAAACCAGTTGGAAATAAACCTAAAAGGACTCTCTGATCTGATCCTCACTACCTAAACCCCAACACCTGCAGACAATGCTAGTGCTAGTGCAGCCGCTACAGCTCATGTTCAATTGTGATTGTTGCCTGGGAACCAGAATACACACTTCTTCAATACTTAACAAAGATGTGAGTCTGGTCACCGGTGAATCTTCCCGAGTTCAGATGGGTGTGATTGATTAGATGATAGGTATTGGAAAAAATAAAGGAAACAAATATCACAGGGGGCTGAAAAACATGGCGGATTTCTGCAGAATCAGAGGGTGAAGCCTAAACTTTTAATATGAGGTGAGATAAATTAGATTTTATTTATAAATCACAGGTGACCAATGAGCTCCTTTGTTTCATGTGTAACTGAAAAAAAACAGATCTGACTGGATGATCACGTTTGACCGGGCTTGAGACGGAGGATGTGGGGACCAGACTGATATCAATCTGTATTAAAAAATGCAGAGGATTGCAGGACTGCAGTTTCTTTTTTAAACCAGTAAGAGCACAGCCTACGTACCGTACCTTTAAATACTTGGATGAAGTTAGAAATGAAACCATACTTGGATTTGTTGTACTCAAACTCTATGTGTAGGCAGTCTTCAATTCCTACTTCCATCTTGATCGAGGAGTTGAGTTCGGGATAGGTGCTGAGTGTGTGAACGACTATGTCCAGTTCTTTGCTGATATCGTTGAGTCTCCTGCTCACTGTCGCCCTCAGAAAATAACTGTGGAGATAATCATAGTAATAGTACGGATTAGGATTAGGGTTAGGGTTATGTGCTAAAGCAATACAACAAATAACTAAACTACTTATGAACTACAGTCTATACATACCTTTTATCTTACATTTGGGCTTTAAACATTTGTCACTTCTGCTCGTCTCCATGATGTTTTGCTTTCCCTTAAATGTTCCACAGTATTAGTATCCACAGTCATTACACTTATTGATATATTTACTACACTTATTCATCTACTTGTGTGTGACGACACCAGACCAAGTTACAGGTAAGATCTGTGGAGAGGTGAACCCATTTACAGTAGGAATGCACGTTTTTCAAGATATTTTTGAGGAATAAAACACATGTATTTGAAACAAATTCAAGATCTTTACGAATTTAATCTTAATGCCATACTTTGGAAGATTCCTGGCAAAGCAACAACCTCTCCATGGAGACAAACAGGTGGCAGACCCCCCACTAGAAAAGTTACAGCTTGTTTGAAGTAACTGTATCTTATTTAATCTGTAATTAGGCCTGTCATGATAATTACTGTATTGACTACGAAAGCTGGAACAATATATTTGTGTGTACAATTTCTTTGCAAAAGTGGGGAGATTTTTGCCATTTTTTATGTGATAATGTAAGACTTGAGCTGTAGAGGGTAGAATAAATAACTTCTAAAATTGTATTGAATAAAATGATTCAAACATGGATCGCTTGTGCCCCCTATAGTCTCAGTGTAAACCCGTGGGAAACACTGTGGGAGTCCACCTTCAAATAAACTGATTTTCAAACATAATTTCTCTCCATACAGGTTAACCTACCGTAGTTTGACGTTCTGTCCAGTGTAGGATTCATAGGGCTTCTCCACATGCGTGAACTCAAACTCAAATGACTGTGACTGGGTGAGCTCTCCGGGACGAGCCAAGTCTTTGACAAGAGACACAAACTCATGGTGGTTCCCTCTGTCATAGTACAGCTCTGTAACACACAACAAACACATTCAAACCAGGCATTAGACAGAGGTAAGGCAAGTCTTCACTCTCTGAACTCCCAACTGCAACAATATGATGTCATGTATGTTTATTATGTAAATTCAAACTACTGTTCAAAAGCGTGAATATTAGGCTGAAGGGGTAAATTAGGGGATGCGGGACACAGATGTAAGACGATCCATGGGTTTCAGAATAATGACAAATTAGGACAGTTGCTATAGCGATGACTAGGCCTGTCATGAGGAATACTATATTGATGTGGAGTGACAGTAGCCCAATTAGGTAGTCAGGTAGAGTGTTTATTGGTGGTGGTTTGAATCCCACTCTCGACATAAACATCATCGGTAGAACAGTCAGATCCACTGACTCACAGGTTAGTGGTGCGATTCCAGATCCCACAGATGAATCCTGTTACTGTGTCCTTGGGCAATAACAGGATTCATCAGGACCTTGCCCCTAGTGTCTGCGTACGCTGTTGTATGAATGGGTGAGTGGTTGAGTTTTTCCTTGCCGAGAAGGTGGGTCTAAGGTCAGGGGATGTTCTGGGACTGTTCTCCATTTGCTTGTTTTCTGTTAATTAATTTGCTTGTCTGTTTGTTTCATTGCTGATTTTCGAACTTTCTGTGGGTTAAATCAGTTCTCATGTTCAGCCCTAAGAGACACCTGCTGTTGTGATTTTGGGCTTTACAAAAATAAATTGAATTGAATTGAGTGGGTCCTTGATGTAAATATCTGATAGATGATTTTTCGGGATCAATATTTATTGTGAGGACTTTTTCTTTGCACTAGTGGGAAAAAGTTTGTTATTTTTCACACTACAATGAGATTTGAGCTGTGGAAGTTTGAATTATGAACTTCTGACTCATTACAGACACAATTACTTAAGTGTTGCTTCCTACTATTTAGTTATTCCAGCTCATGTTTTTTAACAGTATTGTACATTTAGAATATTTTTTTGTGGGATAATTCTGCTTCATGGTTTGGTTTCAATATTATCGTTTCTCTAGATTTACTTTACTTGCACTTCAAAATGTACTACTGTGACAGGCTTAAAAATGACATCTTTTGAAATGGAAAAATGTTGCATAACAGGAAGCTGAAACACATAAATTAGTTTAACAAGACATAATGCTGGTTTTAAAATGGCAAGTTTGATATTTTCTACTTTGCACCAATTGTACCAATTGTCCTAATTTGGTTTGCCCAGTAGTATTTTCATGACAACAAATGCTGGAAATAAATAATTGCTTTAAATCAACCTATGGTCAGTTAGAGTAGAGAAGGAGAGGAGGAAGAGGAAGAATTTTTTTTCTTTTTTTCTACTTAATCTCATATAATTTGTGTAGTATAAATGTTGATTAAATATTGATTATCACTCTTTAAGTAGTCCCCTTTGCCCTGGGTAGTTACTTTCAAATGATATACGTGGGCATCAAAGTGTAGTTTTGTGATGCCAATAAACTCCAGGTTGTTTTTATGGAGAAGCAGACAGGAGCAGTGAGAAATGATCGTGTTGCATATGAAAATTGTTAAGGGTCACATTTTTATACAGCGCTTTTCCACCTTCAAGGCACTCAAAGCACTTTACATCAAGGAACCACTCACCCATTCACACACACATTCATACACCAGTGTACGCAGACACATGTCTTGAAGTGTCTTGCCCAAGGACACAATGGCAGCATCTGAGGGAGCTGAAATCACACCGCCAACCTGTGGGTCAGTGGATCAGACCGCTCAACCAATGATGTTTATGTCAAGAGCGGGATTCGAGCTGCCAACCTTCAGATCAGAGGACAAACCCTCAACTACTCTTGTACTCTGGCCCCATAGTATGTACTAAAATGAACTTTTCAGAGTGAGAACATCATATGGCGACATAATCAAAGCAATTTCGTCAAGTAGACGTCAATCTAACAAAAGTATCAGTTGTATGGGACACAGGTAGACCAAAGGGAGATCCACAGATACTGGCGATATGGAGAAATGTTTGACTGAAGTAGTGTAAACATCTGTTAGTTTGAATGGCTCTTCTGTCAGCTGATGTCCCAGCGTGCACCAGGTTTGTCACGGGACCTCACACTTCCTACTGACACTTGTTACCATCAAAGCACTCACTATAGGTATCCCAAAGTCAAGATCAAGACGCTATTTACGTAAAGTTACTATGCACGCAATAGTGTGCAGTTACATCTAAAAAAAAAAAAATAGTTCCTCTTTTGCAACGCCTCGGACTTTGGCGGAGCTTGGTGTTCCTCTTGGCGGGGGCTAAGTGCACAGCAAGCGGCTAAGTGTAGAAACGCAGGCCCGTGTCTCTTACCGATCTGCCCGACAAACTCTATCTTGATGCCGTTGTGTTCCAGCCTTTTGCCCGGGTATTTGAGATTCACGTTGACTTTCCCGGACACAGTTTCACCGTCGTAAAAGAGAAAATATTTGTCCTTCCTGCCGTCTTCGCTCTTGTGCTCAGCTTTCTTTCTGGTTTCGGCGTCATTCAGAACTATGTCGATGTCCGCACTCTGACCAAAACCAAAGAAACTCATAGCGACAACTCAGTCAAACCTTATAGAAGTATTCTCCGCTTGGAAATGCACTGTATATAACAATAAATGTGTCCGAATAGAGTCTGATGATCGCGGTGCACACAGCTTCCCAGACTATGTTGAGCTAGACACGACTGCGCATGCGTCGGAAGTCATGTGAATGAAAAGCATGATCAAAAGCTGATTCGCAATCCTGCTTCAAAAATTGTTTTCGTATTTCTTAAAAATAAACTAAATGACGCACATTTGTTATATTTTATCATTTTTTGCACTATGTCTTTTATTTATATGTTATTTTGAAGTTCTCTGCACCTCCTGGACCCACTTACCCACAGGTACGCCTATGATACCCACATTTAACAAACTGTATCTCTTGCATATAATTTTATGTTGTTTGGGGCCTGCCTAAATTACAATTTTAGAAACAATATGATAATTAAAAGTTGTCGTGTGATTTTAGTTTTTGACCACAAGAGGGAACTGCGTAACCACCACAGCACATTCAAACCATTTATTTTGTTTTATTTTATTCTATTCTATTGGTTTCTTCGGTTCAAACTCCTCATTCTTTTGGGTCTGTCTCATTATGAAGCATTTAAAATAGTTCATACGAAATCATTTTTTATTAGAATGTTTTTCAGATGTCTTAAAATGCATGAAGGCTTATCTGGGTCATCTCTGTCGCTGATTGTGATAAGAAAAGTTTATGATTTTTAAAATTAATTCTCCCCAAACACATGCTTTTTGGGGTTTGTCCTAAAATGGCCCTAACTCTATGTGCGGATGCAAAAGCAGCTGTGGCTGTGTCAGTTCATCACTTAGTTCTGTGATATTTTCTAAACAGGCTTCATCCTTCTGTCCAATAAGATCGTCTCCCATCTATTTCATACAGGTCACTTTAGGCAGGCTCATGCAGACTTCTGTTTGCAGCTCCACTTGAAAATGACAAGACTCTCACCATGTACTCCATCATAGTGTCACAAATCCTGATACTCAAATTTCAGAAAAGATTAACTTTTATTTGTCCCACAGTGGGGAAATTACAGTGTTTCAACGCAACACATAAATAACTATTAAACAGACATAGACCTTGACACAACACTGTGCTAGTGGAGTAAAGTTATGAGGCTACAAAACTGTTGTGTACAAGTGGCTCTGACTGTGGTTATACAGAGCAGCATGTGGACAGAATAAATAAATATAAAGGTAAAGTAAAAGAGCATTAAGTGATGATTCACCTTCTGTTACAGTGTTACACATAATAACAGCAGGTGGATGACACATGTACAGGGCGTTGTTCACTGTACAATCTGACAACAACA
The DNA here is from genome assembly GCA_000787095.1 of Periophthalmodon schlosseri. Classification (NCBI taxonomy): domain Eukaryota; kingdom Metazoa; phylum Chordata; class Actinopteri; order Gobiiformes; family Gobiidae; genus Periophthalmodon; species Periophthalmodon schlosseri. The sequence continues at coordinate 18,409 of JACM01021594.1, forward strand.
GGAAGGAACCTCTCCTTCACACAGTGAGGGTGGATGAGTCACTGAAGCTTGTCTCCAGAGTAGACAGGGCGTCCTGCAGGGGGCGGCACTCATGCTCCAGCATAGAGTTTAGCCAGGACCCTCCTGTCCCCCACCTCCTGCACTGAGTCCAGAGGACAGGGCCCTCCTGTCCCTCACCTCCTGCACTGAGTCCAGAGGACAGGACCCTTCTGTCCCTCACCTTCTGCACAGAGGACAGCCCAGGATGGAGCTGGACTTTTTGATGACCTTGTCCAGTCTCTTCCTCTCGCTCTCTCTGATGCTGCAGCTCCAGTAGACCACACTGTACATGAGGCTGATGCCACCACAGGGTGGTAGAAGGTCCTCCCCTCAGTCTCCTCAGGAGGTAAAGCTGCTCTGGCTCTTTCTGTGTAGTGCATCTGTGTTGAGAGTCTAGTTCAGATGGACACCCAGGGATTCATTTGGGTGATACTTAATACTTTACACTTTAATTAGCCTGATTATTATTGACCCATTCTTAATATATTATGAAATCTTTGTTCATGCTTTAATAAGGCTCATTTAGGTGTATTTGTTATAAAGTGGTATCATTACTTGAGCACAGATTTTCACCTTCAGTGCCTTCTTTCATTTACCCCGTCACAGACAGACAGGCGTGTAACACAATGCTGGTCTAAAAGGGCCCTAGCCGCAGTGATAATGAGTCAGCCCTTTAAACCTTGTGCTGTGACGGTAAATTTAATGAGTCTTAAATTACAAACATTTTCCTCATAATAATGTGAGACTGTTTCTCTGATACGTAATCCCTCTAATTAGAAAAAAACACAGGTCGCTCTCTGACTTCAGCGGAATCGTGCCTCAGAGTTTAATTGATTTTTCTAATAATTCAATAAAAGTGTTCGGTGGCACTGCTGCAGACCGCGATAAATCCTCCTGCAGTGCTGCCTGATTATACGGCTCCTTATCCAGGGGGCGCTGCCAGCTGGCACGCTGACCGCGACGCAACAAGAAAGCAGTTTTGTGCCTTCAAATGGCTTAACTTCGTGTAATAGATTATACTAGAGATGAGCGAAGAAGCTGCACTGGGTAATGTGATGGGCTATAAAACAGAAAAGCATTTTGGAGATTAGCGGGACACTCGTATTTGAAAGATTTGACAAAGAGGATCATGAAGGAAAAAAAAAACAAACAATACATATTTGAACTGACAAATTAAAGCAACACTACGTAACTTTGTGGAGGTGGGACGTCACCTTCATGATTCCATGCAAATAGAAAGTTATAACTATGAACTGAACATTCTCCATGGAGATAGATACACTTTAGACTATTACACTTTACAATAGAATATTATAGCCAAGAACAGCATTTCCATGGAAACAAGCAGGAAGAAGCCCTTTTCTGAGCCAAGTATGAGTCATGTTTGTGGAGATGCAAACCCGTTCACAGTAAAGATACATGTTTTTCTATACTTTTCAATGGTAATAATAATGCAATAATAATTATATCCATGTTGGTGCGTATCTTGTTAACTATGGACCTGAGGGGGGGGGCATTCTCAGTGTGGGCCTAGGATAGACATGAGCAAACACTGATACAAAAGGTAGAATTTGAAATTTAGAATGTAAGGGCAAAAGAAGGGCAGCATTAAGAACTCAGGTATGTGTTTGTATGGAGGTACTACAGTATGTTTTATATGTCCAAAAAAGACTATAGTTTTCAGTGGTGGAAAAAGTACCCAATTTTGTTACTTAAATAAAAGTACAGATACCAGAGCAAAGAAATACTCAAGTAAACGTATCACATGAAAAAATCTACTTAAGTAAAAGTATTAAAGTACCTGTTTAAAAATGTACTTAAAGAATTAAAAGTAAAAGTATTTCGTTCAGGTTTTCAGATCTAATAAAGCTTCAAATGTAGTGAGTTTGATTAAGATTTGTGCTGAATTTTGTTCAACAGAAACAATTGAATCAATCGTTATTTCCAGCTGTTTTACTTGTTTATTTTTGTTTGCTCAAATTATGAACATGTTAAAAATAAACCCTCAGCCTTTTCAACAGTTCTCATGTAGTGGAGCAGAAAGTACAGATACCTGCTCTCAGATGTAGTGAAGCAAAAGTAAAAAGTACAGTACTTGACTACTTTTACTTCGTTACATTCGACCTCTGATAGTTTTAGAGTACAGCTGTGTTAACCCATTTTGATCTGAACTGCAGAACTAGGCTTAGTCTTGGTTATCTGTTCCAAGGTGCTTCCCCTCCAAAAAGAAATAAATATATATATAGTTAGACCCGTATACCTATATAAGTTTCTTCTACACTACAACAAATTTTAACATAAAAAACAAACCAAGAAATGTGTTAATATTAGAAGTGAATTTTATTAATCACAAAGAGAATGATTCAAGAATTAACAATAAAAAACAACAACCCAGCAGGCCCTAAACAGACATTCTACTCTGAGTGAGTTTGGTTCAGAAAATCTCATTTAAAAAAACAGCATTGGTGGATATCTCAGCTGTGCACTCCTCCAGAGCAACACTACGCCATCTATCACTCCTTTTGTTTCTATTTTAACTCTAAAGTAGACCACTCCATCACCGCGGCCTGTTACGTCTGATCCAATTACATACAAGACTGCTGTGTGAATGAGAAAACGCACCAAGCATCAATTCTGGTTTCTAATAACTTGTAATAAAAGGTTGGGTTCGTGTGACGTCATAAAATTGAACTGGAGAAAAGGCAGAATTCTATGGTAGAATTGGCTGTGTAACTGTCAGACTGCAGATGTATTGACCTGGTTTATGGTTAATATCTCTAATTACTGGGCCTATTCACATGGAACAAAAACTGGCACAAAGTTCAACATTTTCTTTGTCAATGTAAAAGGTAAAATTATTTTTCACAACAGCTTCAGAAAGTAGTGCCATTATTCAACCCCAAAGACAAGATTGTTGTCAGTTGAAAGGACTTTAAAGGTCCTATATTATGCAAAGTTGACTCTTGTGAGCTTTAAGCCAAGTCATAATGCTGTTACCTCATCAAAAACATACCTGGCGTTGTGTTTTGTTTCATTCATACATGCTTGCGTAACCTGTTATTATTAGTCTACATCTCCAAAGCTCCAAATGCTCTGTTCCACCTTGTGATGTCATGAAGCGGTAGTTTTCAAGTTAACAAGTTTTACCTTTAGTTCAGTAGAGACTGGCAATTCTAGGACTGAAATCATCCAAATGACTCTAGTGAAGGTGTATGGAGTTTAAAGATTTATATTTTGGATATTTCTTCAAAAACAGTGAATCTCCCAGACAGTTACATTGACCCCTGCCCACCGTCTGAGATTATGACATCGTCTAATTCTAGAACCTGAACGCAACCTATATTTTTTTTCATTATTAGTCTTATTCTTTCCACACTTACAAACCAGAGGTAATGCACGCCTGCTTTGGGTGCACACTTAATGCCTAATAGTGCTCTATGTGTCTTTACCAAAAATATCCCCACTATATTTAGGCACTAATAAACCTCTATAGGACTTCAATATGTCTACATAGTCAACTCTATGAAAAACAATTATTTACAAGTTTGCAGATATGTAAAGAAGGGAAGTGGAAGCTTGCGGTGACGTCATTCCTCTCAAACGCCAAACTTGTGGGTTTTAAATCAATGGAGACAAGGATTTTTTTTTTTATTTTGGGAAAAAAGCAGGAAAATTTGGTTGTTGTTTTTTTTAATCCGCGGCAGAAGGCACTTAAGAGGAATGAGATTTGGACAAATGAAAGGACAATATAACTTGTATTTTTACTCTTAAAACACTTATTTGAGCACTTTTGAATACAACTCTTGGTTCTGTCTTAGTAAAACTGCTGTCAAAAACTTCCTATGTGCAAATGTAGGGCAGATCGTCTCTACCAAATATGACATTGGGGAACATCAGCCTACAGAAAGTCATCATGGATTTAAAGTGGGACTAAACACTTAAACTCTGCCCACGGCCACGTTTCAAATAGAGCTGCTAAACTGGGCTATACCTGGAGGACTAAAGGGGAGAGTGAGGGGGAGGTGGGGCGTGGGGCGTGGTCTGGACAAATAAGGAAGAGTGTGATTGGTCTAACAGATATACACACTTCAAACGCAAAAGATCTAGCTTAAATTTGGTCAGTCTTGCGTGATGTCATGTAGTACTTGAAATTGTCATCAGAAACACCTGGCTGTAATGAGCAAAGTCCTGTGTGATGTCATGTAGTACTTGAAATTGTAATGGCCAGTGGACACAGCACACACCCTGACTGTTTTTGACCTAGGAAAAGTAAAAAATGCTATTACACCACCATATAAATAGTTTAGAAGCAAAAAAAAAAAGATTTGATTTTTTTAGTGTTTAGTTCCACTTTAAATATCGTCATGACCACCATTTTGAAATCTAAAATGTTACCTCCTCTATTCAGTCAAATGGAAAGAGTTTCATATCGCCTCAAAACACAAAATTGTACAATTCTCACAACTTTACATAATCTTCAGAGAAAGTCTATATACAATCAGTACAAGTGTTAACCCTCCAGACCCCATAATATGCAGTTGTCTTTTAAATTCACACCACGGCGATCAGCTTATTGAAAAACAGAGGTGGATAGTACTCAATTTATATATATTTACTTATATATAACTTTTTGACACCATACTTATACTACTACATGAGTAATATATTTGACAGTGTAACAGTACTCTTTTGTCAAGTCTTGCCACTGTGAGTAAGTTCACAATAGACAAAAGACTTATTTACATAATTTGAACATTTGTGCTTTTTAGTTCATTATATAATGTTTTGAACTTCAAATTATATTAACTTCAAATAATAAATCAGATGTTACACCCAGAATGAACCCATCATTTCAGTACTTTTCCCCCAAATACTTTTTTTCCTGAACCACTGCTTTGTACTTCTACTAGAGTACTATAGTACTCATAGTAATATAGTAATTTTTGGCTACTCTACCCACCTCTGCTTTGGAAACTATTGGTTTGCCTGGAGGAATGAGGACATTATATAGGAGCATCAGTCAAACCACAACACTAAAAGAAAGCTACGCTAGGTTTAGTATTAGCAAGTGTTAGCATTTCATGTAAACAGACAAAAAAACAACCAGGATCGACGTCAGAGATCAAATACTGTCACTTTTAAAATAAATATAAAAATCTTGTTTGGTACCTACAGTAGTTTGGCAGTATTCTTAACACTGTTGGGACTTTAGCCCTATCTCGCAATAGTGCCCAGACCTGGATTACAATTGACAGTTTACTAGTTCAGGGGTAAATGCTCAATCCGTGAGGAACAAAGCCCTTATAAACCACAGTGTTCCTTTGCTGACCCCTTGTGGCTACGGCTGGAATATGAATCTTAAAAAATGAATAAAAATCGTTTTCTGATCTGGAGGGTTAACTTCCAAACCCTGTATTAACATCTTTGAGTGTAATACTGAACACTGTGTGTGACGGCACAACTCTATTATCATTGTTGGGAAGTAACTAAAAACAAAAATACATATTCTGAATTGTAATTTTGAGTATTCAGATACAGTTACTCTTTCATGAAATTTACTAAAATCAAAGGAATATACGCTTCAAACTGCACGGTATTAGTGAAAAGAGTGCGGACAGCAACAAATATAAAGTAGTTTTTAATCCTAAATCACTTTTTTTACACTACAATATAACGTAACGTAAACTGAAAGTATTCCAAGTATTCAGAATACAATACTCTGATTGGACTAAGTAACAAAATACTTTTTAATGCAGGTATTCAGTATTTAGTTTTAGTATTCTTCCCAACACTGTCTATTATCCTGGACAGTAACTTCATATATACAAGATCAACAGCAAGCATAGAAGGACACTTACGTAAATCAAAAACGCAGCACTCATTGTGTACAGTGTTTCACAGCATTTGACTGGCACTCATCAAAGCCTCGTACTAAGACTATCTACAAACATCCACATGGAAGTCTAACTCACGATTGATACTTTGCAGCTGATCTCATCAACACTGAGGGTGGGTGAGGCTAACTGGAGGCACTGTCCTGTCTAAAGCACTGTTTTTCAAATTAGACTTTATCTGAGCTTTGTTTTAACACAATCTGACCATAAAGAACTGACTTAGCTGGAAAACTAACTAACTACTAACCCCACTGCTCTTTAGTAAAATTTGAATAGTTTTAAAAGCCCTTCTGGGAACTGGTGTTGCGAATTAGCCTGGGCTATCAACACTGTGATACCTGCATCAGATTACTTAATTGTTAATCTATGTTTGTTGTATCTGTCCCTATTCAAATTAAACAATAAAAAAAATAAATGGTGCACTGATTTTGTATTGTTAAACAAGTTCCTCTCAAATGATATTACAATTACATGATAGCTAGCATTAGCCAACTGTTTTTCATTTAGTCACTCTCACCACAGGACCATAAGCACTTGCATTGATCCATTTTGTATTTTCTCTTGAGTTTTTAGGCAATTCAATCTAATGTGTGCATTGTATCACCATGGTAACTGCCGAACATACCTCCATAGACATACATGAAGCTCCCCCCAGCATGATGTTACTGCAAAGTATCAATAACACTGGGCATCTCCCACCCAGCTCAGAAATTATATGTAATACCATATGTAAGACCACCCATCAAGAATCGTGTCTTGATATGCTAATACAAGTCCTTTTTCATTTGCCAAACCCTTTCTTTCAATCCTTTGCAAAGGTGTAAATTCTCACCAAAGGGGTTAAGTCTAACACATTTTTTTTTACCCACAACCAAAATAAAAAAAAAAAAAGAAAAACACATGTTAGTAATTTACAAATATTTAAAAAAGTAAACCTTTATCTATAGGCATTTTAAAATATATTCCATCAAAAATAGTCTGACAAATTTTCAAAAGTAGAAAAGAAATGTTATACAAACGGCAAAGGTAGAAATGATAGGTTGAGTTGTCCTTTTTCAAACTTGGCAGAATATTGTAGAACCATTGAAAACCATGCAAAGAAAAAACACGTTTAACTTAAAATGATAACAAATAAAAGTCCCTATTTGCTTCTTGACGTTGTCCCGTGAATACTGGATTAATACTGGTCACCTTTGGCAAACTTGAGTAGTTGTAGTAGTTTCCGTGGTGCCGCGAGCATGAAGTGTGTTGGCTCCATTTGCCGGTTGCACTTGTCATGTCTCTGTCACAGCACATAGCACACGTATTCAGCTCTGCTTTTTCAGATCACAAACGAGGACTTGTGTCGGAAATCTCCCTGTGAACACAAAGCAAATCACAGGATAAGATTAAATGAAGCTACTGTCACTCAAATATCCATGGGTTTCAGAATGATGAAAAAAACTCTGCCGTAGCAATAGGCTCTGTGCACAGTGGCGCCCGGCAGCCTCACTGTTAGCGTCACTACTTCCTGTCCAATTGTATCTCTATGAGGTTTTTGCTGAGTCACGCTAAAATGAATAAATATTTAAAGATAAAGATTAGGCAGTGGACAGGGAGCTGTGCGTGGATGTCACTGACAACATGTTAAACACTACACAAATACTTCACCGGAGGACACTACTGTGTTTAGAAAGAGGGATATTTGTGTCTCACTGCTAACGCTAATGCTAATTTTGAGGCATGATAAATATTAAAACTGAGCTGAAGTATTCTACATTTAAAACCAATCAGGCAGTCTACATTTTAATTAATTTGAATTTTAATAGGTTGTTTATTTTATAATTTACGCTTTTTAATAAAAGGTAGCATAAGCTTTGAGACACGGCAAGCTAGCTAGTGTGCTGCTGTGCACTGAGCCAATTAACATTTCAAAACAAAATATTATCTTTTTAATGGTCAACCATCCTCAAAATGGCAACATACAACAGAAAGCTGAAACCTATGAATAGAAAAAAGAAGAGGTAGCCTAATTATTTTTAGTGCCCAAATTTAGAGCTCACATGTTCTGACGGTGTTATGTAAGTCCAAATGAGTTAAAACACGCAATATAAATGTATAAGTTGAGGTTTAAGTAGGCTTTACTGACAAATGTGAGGACTGTATAATGACCCACAAAAATCTCACTTTAAACAACTTATTTGGAAGTTTATTTGGAACAGTTTGCAACAACTTTTCAAACCTTATTGCGATGTTTTTTTTATTATAAATGATATACTTGATATTCAAATGTTGTCTGCCCACCTCTTCCCAAACTTCAAAATTGTTTTTTAAAGTTGAAATGAGAACCAGAGATAATGCAATACCTCATCATCTGTCCTGACATAGTCCACTCCGTCTCCTTTCGATGGGACTTTGTAACTGAATATCGCAAAGGAAAAATCACATATTAAGTCAGTTATGTAAAAGATTTGATGAAAAGTCCATAAATCTAGTATGAAACAAAGTCTTACTTGTTTCCTGCCTGTTTCTGTCCAGAGAAATAGCCTTTTTTGTACGCACAGCAGATTCCTACTGTTATACACAGGAGCACCACCACCACCACCAACACACCCAAGATTATTCCCACAATATCGATGTCGTCTGAAGCCAAAGAACACAAGACAAACACGAACGTTAGCAATTCAGTTAAAACAAATTGAACCTCCTGTAATCTGAGCCTGGTTTAAAGGCACTCACAGACTTCCATCGTTTGAGCTGGACACTCTGCATAACCTGCGTCGTTCTTCGCTCTGCAGTAGTATTCACCTGCATCCTCTTTTCGGACTGCAATGAAATTCTGCAATGAAAGATGGACACATTTGTTAGAATGGATAAAATTAATTGGCAATGGCAATGCTTTTATAATAACTACTTCTTTTAATCGCCTTAATAAAATACTAACAGCCGAATATGCTGAAGAATTGGGCAACTTTATGCATTCATAGTTCAGATGTGTTATATGTGTTATTGGAAATATGTTTGGACA
>KN486478.1:0-10766 GCA_000787095.1 Periophthalmodon schlosseri
TATATATATATATGAATAAATAACTAAACACAAAATTCTAATATAGAATAAAAACATTCCTGGAATCGTCACATAAAAAACATAATGGTATAACATAACATAGTAAAGGAGGTTGGGGAATAGAAGTAGTAAATTTATATTAAATGTTTTAGATGGCTAAATGAGTTTTGTGTATGCATTTGCTGTGATTATAATGCAGTGTGTAATCAAACTCTCTGGATTGCAGCATTTCATGAATAATTCAGACAGGTATGAGCACTACTTCTATGTCAAGGTTCACTTTTGGTTGTATGTCTGTATTGTATGTATCCTACCATTTACCATGATCGTGCATTACATACATTAGTCCATATTCTTGGGACGTATCTGTACAGTCTAAAGGTCATGTTTGTCAGTATTCTGTGGTCTGCTGCAATAGAAGCACTCAGCCGGACACAAACACATAATGTCTGACTGGCCTCGCCCCTCACTTCTCTCTCTCTGACCCCTGCGTGTAGACAGCAGGCACCCTCCTCCATCTTCTGCTTTCACTGGGCTTTTCCTTTAGAATCACAACAGGAGAAAACCCCTGAGGCTGTTTTGAGAAGGTGCTTGCTGTTTGAGGCATTGTCAAGAAATGCTAAAAAGGTTCTATATATGCTAAGGTCATAGGTCATATCCTTACCACCTCATCAATACCGTGCACAAACAGGGTCTAAGGTCTTTTGAAGAAACACCTACAGATTTTTCTACTATTAATTTGTGTGTGTGGACATTTTACAACTAGAATTAAATAAAATTGAAGTTTTAAGATGTAAAGAAGTAAGCTATGTAGACATTTTAACATTCCTGGTTTATTTATCAGTAACTTAAAGGAGACCTATTCTGTAAAATCGATTTTTCAGAACTTTTAACCATGTTGCAGATGTTTCCTCTCACCATTTTCTCCCCCAAAGTTGTATTTGGAGTCATACATTTGTGATGATGTTTACAGCGACATCAGCTCTAATTGGGCACCTCAGTTTTCTAACACGGAAGTTAGAAGTCAGCGGACTTGTTTCTTGTATTAACTCATTTTATAGGTGAATATTGTGATTTCAAATGTGCAAATTATAACAATGATCCACGGGTGCCATAGATTATAACTATATAGCAGACACAAGCACCATAGGTCTTCTTCAACAATAATTTGACAACAATGGCAGAAACAATAAAAAGAATAACAAAAGCCAAAAGCACAATTCAAAGTGCCGTAGTAAATCTCATTTGACCTCTGTAGTGCCCACGTTTGTCGCCCACAGCCACTCAGTGTCTCAGCATTGCGTTCTGTCAATAAAGAATTCACAGCCGGTACTCAGGGCACTCGTAAAGGCTCATGGGAGCTGGAGCTGACAGAACACATTAGAATCAACGGAGACGCAACAACACCTGAAGTGGCGAGGCACTCTCACATTAAAGAAAAGTGAAAAATCTGACAAAACACACTCTTCTATCTTATAAATACAGTCAAGCCCAGCCCAACCCAACCCAAGAGGTCGTATGCACGGTTTAGATTTAAAGATACACTGTGTAACTTTTCTGTTACCTACATGTCGTCATGGAGATGTTAATGCGTTGCCTGTAGTATTCCACATTCTGCTTCTACGTCTCAATCTCCATGGCTGCCCGGCCAAGTTACAGGTCAGATTTGTGAAGATGCGATCTAGCTCGAATGAATGCAAGATAGATACGTTTAATGCCATACTGTGGAACATCCCAGCAAAGCAACAACTTCTCCATGGAGACAACCTCGACCATGCAGCAGACATGACCAGAAGTATAGGAAATAGCTGCGTAAGTATATTGCTTAAGTAGGACTTCAACAAATACCCTCTCAAGGGCTAAGTTTGGCTATATTTCTGGAACATCAGATCAGAAATTGTGCATTTATGTGAGATAAAAGTGCCAAAACCCATCATTATTATTATTATTATGATCCATGGAATTTTTCATGAAAAGGCTTTGATGGATTTTGGATGGACACAAAAGTCTTATCAGTCATATTTGCCATATAGTCATATTTGCCATTCTGCTCAAGTACAATGAGGTATAATGAGAGAGCTAGTTTCAGTTGTCAGCCAGATTCCTATTACTTATATGTAACTTGAAGATTAAACTCACTTTGATCTTCTTTTTTCTGAATAGTCTTACATTTATTTTTTCCTTAGTTTAGTCATAATACTACAAAGTTTTGCGACAGTCTGCTGTGGATGTTAGGAACTGTCGGAATAATGGCCTGGATAATTGCGTATAATGACAGTGCTCTAAAAGGCAACGATGTGAATGGGGCTTGAAAAATCGCATTCGCCGTTTTGATGTCCACATGGTTCAATAAACAATACATTTATCTGTGGAGGATTTTAGAATAAAAAAAAAAAAACACGTTCGGAAGTTTTTAAATTGCCGTCTAGACTTTGCACACTTAAAGGTTTTTATAAAGAGAAGAAAGGCAGGACTTCTTGTACCTGATATTTACTGTCTGAAAAACATGAAATACTGTTTTATTTTATTGTTTGCAATTGTTCCTCACTTTCAAAACCAATTCCTAGCATCCTATTCAACGCAATGAGTTTAGGAGCGCTTTTCCCAACTTTCAGAGGGCAGAGCGTAGAGGCACATCACAGTAATGCTAACAACATCTAACAGCGAGCCAGCCTTACTTCCTGGTTTGTGGATAGTAAAAATTCTTGGATACACACAAATGAATGAGATATTGAAAAGCCCATGTGCTGCTTTGAATATACCTGTGGGCAAGACAAATTACAAGAAAAAAAATCGAGTACAGCTGCTTTCAAGGAATAATGAGGAATCTGAATTTTCAGACTCTGAGATAGGAGCTAGCTCATTGTATTTTAATGAGAAATATTCAAAAGGACAAATCATAAATTCTGAACCTGACTATTAAAAGGCCTTCTCCGGCTATACTCACAAGCAGCTGTTTCCACATCCAACCAGGTCTCTGCATATTTTTGTTCCTGCCAATGACTTCCTTTTGGGTTTTATCAAATATCTATTGGCAATATCGTTGTGTTTTTTTGCTGCTTACACAAAATATTATCTTACCTGCTCCCATCTTAATGAAAAAAAAAATGGATTCCAAACATGGTCTGCACTATAGATTCAGTTCCTATACATTATACATAGCCTTTTTTTAGAGCGTAATATGTCGCTGTCCGCCTGCCTGGTGCTGAACTCTGCTCCTCCTAACAAGACCCTTCTGTAGATAATGGGGAGTTCTGAAGTCCACACCTGGTTCATTTCATTCACACACACCTTTGGTCCACTGCCCTTCATCTCTGCCTCTCCATGTCCCTCTGAAAGCTCAGAGAGAGAGAGAGACAGCTGCCAGCCCTATACATTTGTGTCGGCTTTGAAGTCATGATTACACCTTCAGAACACACATCCTAACATAGGGCACAGGGAAAAGGGGAATTAAACTATTAGGGCGAGACGCGGGTGAATAGGAACACATCTTACATTTAGAGTTAGGTTTACTTGCATTTATGTAAAAAAAAATGCATTGCGAGTTTTTCAGCCAGTAATGTTTTTTTTATATAAAAAAAAACAATATTTATGTGTAAAACTGCCAAAATTGCACGTTTGATAGAGCCAGGTTCAGATTTCTTTCTTGATTTTATTGACATATTACATACAGAAATTTGTTTTGGATATCTTTTTTGGGTAAATCAAATCTTACTGCAAATAGTAAGGATCTAATTTTGCCTTATTACTTTTAAATTACATCTGTGTAATCTCTGAGTCATCCAGGTATGATCCATAGCAAAAGAAAAAGTCAATTCTGTCAACTGGACAAAAGTTTCAGAGTGAAGTTTTGCCACTCATCCAAGCAGCTTCGTCAATTCTGGTCAGATTGCTGGTCGACACTGCCTTGTTTTGATCTAGGTCTGAGCCATCAAGGAAAACAATAGTGATAGTCAGTATGTAATAAGCTGAGAGCAGCCATTAGGGGCCTGAATGATTATGCTAAATATGACTCAGGCACAACTCACACTCAGTATAGTTCAATAGATCTAGCTAACAGATACTGTAAATGAATAGATGTGTTCAGTGTAGTTAGCTCGTTCCTCCACCAACAAAAAAAGTTGGAAAAAGTGAGCTTTGCCTGAACTGTCACCTTAAAGTTTCAAACGGGCTTTTGAAAAGAGCTGTCTTAAAACTCTTTTTTACCAAATACTGATCTGACTGCAGGTTAACTTTAGAATGGTGATGTTGAAATAGATGGACAGAAACTTTATTAAAGCAGCCAAATTACACTTATCTTTAGTCATCTTTTATGTTAATAAAACTAAAGATGTTACCCATAGGTCCACAGGTCTACTAGAGCGCAGGTAAGTGCTTCATAAATCCAGTGGTGGAAGAAGTATTCCATTTTGTAGTAAAAGTACAGATAGAAACCAAAGGTAGCAAAGAAATACTAAAGGTAAAAGTAAAAAGATTACATGAAAAAATCTACTTAAGTAAAAGTATTAAAGTACCCATTTAAAATGTACTTAAAGAGTAAAAAGGAAAAGTATTTCATGCAGATTTTGAGGTCTTATAAAGCTTCAAATGTAGTGATTTTGATAAAGATTTTCTAGCTGTTTTTTTGTTTTGATTTTGTACATTTTTGTTTGCTCAAACTACAAATGTTAAAAATAAACCCTCAGGCTTTTCAGCAGGTCTCAAAAATACTTTTACTTTTCAGTCCTGTTCAAAAATGCAGTGGAGTAGAAAGTACAGATAGCTTCTCTCAAATGCAGGGAAGTAAAAGTAAAAAGTTTCCACTGTAAAATATACTTAAGTAAACTGCAGATACCTAAAAATTCTACTTAAGTACAGTACTTCACTACTTTTACTTTGTTACGTTTCATTGCTGCATAAATCTACATGAACTTAACCACCACACTGTTTTAAGACATTTGTGTTTTTTACTGTCTCAGCATCGAGGGTTTAACTCCTGGCCATAACTGTTTGCTGAATTACACTACTGTCTCCCTTCCCATTAAAACTAAATAATGCCATACTGCTGAACATTCCAAGAAATTAAATCTCCACGGAAAGAAGCAAGTGGAGGCCCCATTCACCAGAAAAGTGAGTGCATCTTTAAACATCTTTGCCTGTTTCTCACTGTTCTACCACAACAACAATCTCCTGTTTTAAATCAACACATTGCATTTACAGTATAGCTACATATGCTACAACACATGTTTATTGAAATCACCCTCTCTTCAGCATAGTGTGAACCTGCTCTATGGCACCACTCTACAGTCCTATTGTTAAACCAGACAAGAGCCCAAAGAAAACACCATTTGTTACAGTCATTGCTCACCGCCTATGAATAAATATGAGCCATTGTACCAAAACAAAAACTTCCACGTCTTTCTCTTTCCACTGCGTAAGCTCCTGTTACTGGAAGTGAATGTAAATTGCAAATTGTCTTTAGGTGCTGTCTGTCAGTCACACTAAATTGGCTTTTACAAACTTTGCACAAGGAGTTTTTGACAATGAGGTAAGTCATAGCAGATGTAGAATTGGACACAACATTGCAAAGTGTCCGAGTAGTCAGCATTGGGGAGAATACTTTGAAAATGTGTTTAAAACTGAATACCTTTAGTAAAAAGTATTGTATAATGGGCACATGGTCACATTTTTATATAGCGCTTTTCCACCTTCGAGGCACTCGAAGCGCATTACATCAAAGAACCACTTATCCATTCACACGCACATTCATACACCGGTGTATGCAGTTACTGGGGACGAGGTGGGTTTAGTGTCTTGCCCAAGGACACCACAACAGTATTCATCCGTGAGAGCTGGAATCGCACCGCCATCCTGTGGGTCAGTGGACAAACACTACACAGAATACTTCCACATTGAGTTGCGTTATATTATAGTGTAAAAAAAAAAAGCTGCAATATAACTTAATCAGTAACTACTAAGCACCAAATTAGGCAACATAAATAGTAGCAAAAGAACCTACTTTGTCTCATTTACGTCAGTGGAGCGCCTCCTAGTGTTAGTGGATAAAACACTGACAGTATGGTTAATAAAAGTCTGGTTGACTCATTCATCCTATAAATTATTATATACAAGCATATACAGGAAAAAAAAAATACACAATACATGAAACATAACAAAATTATGAAATTGAAAAATAAAGTCTTGGCTAACCAGATGTTCAGCTGGCTGCAAAGCATCAACAAACGTTTTCAAGAACATGAGGCCATATATCAGCACATATGGGGAGTTAGATATTTATTTGAATTTGATTTCAGACTTTTAGACGAAGTAAGAAGAGCGTTGTTTTTTTGGTTTGTTTTTATTTTTATTTTTTTTTTTACAAATAAATTCAAAAATAAAATTCAAAAATTCAATGTCAAACCTGAATAGCAAATGTTATGAAAAGATTAATTCTGAATGGAAAACTCCAGCATGTGTCAGCATTGCGCACACATGCTTTTGAAACACAAAAATACAGCCCTGATTATTTGTGATTATTTCAAAGTATTCACGTTTTGTAACTTTTTTCTCATTGGTAAAAGTTGTGAAATTGACTTTTTATCTTGTTCATTAACAGAACTGATCAGAGTCACTTATGAATGGTTCTCAAACAGTAGAGAAGGTACCGCTGGTGGTATGTGGTACTCTTCAGACTGACATATAGTCCTGGTTTAGGATTGGTCTAGTCTTGGTTTAGTCGTGGTTTTGTCCTGGTTTTAGTCCTGGTTTAGTCCTGGTTTTAGTCCTGATTTTAGTCCTGGTTTAGTATTGGTTCAGTCCTGGTTCAGTCCCGGTTAGTCCTAGTTTAGTATTAGCTTAGTTCTGCTATTGTCCAAGTTTAGTGCTGATTTAGTCCTGGTTTTGTCCCAGGTTAGTCCTGCTTTAGTATTGGTTTAGTCCTAGTTTAGTGGTTTAGTATTGCTTAGTTTTGGTTAAGTCCTGGTTTAGTTTTGGTTTAGTCCTGGTTTAGTCCTGGTTTAGTCCCGGTTTAGTCCTGGTTTAGTCCTAATTTAGTGCTGATTTAGTCCTGGTTTAGTCCCGGGTTTGGTCCTGCTATAGTATTGGTTTAGTCCTGGCTTAGTCCTGGTTTAGTATTTAGTCTCTCTGGCTGGTTGGACTTGAAAGCACAAATCCTGTCATTTAGCAGAGAAGACAAACAGATATATTGCTTGTGCTCTTCATATATTGTTGGAGGTGTCGCTCCAGGGCAGCATTGTCTCTCTCATACAAAGTTATTGACATATTCTGGGACATAAATCTAAGTTTCCAAAGACTTTACACTGACAAATAAACAAAATGTTTGATTACTAATATCATAGTATTAATCTTTAAACCACTTAATAGTACTGAATCTACATTTATCATAACTTTGAAATCACTCATCACTCATCACAACACAGCCTATATATATATATATCCTTCCTTTCGTTTTTCTGAGCTCAGAGGATCACACTTATTCCCAGCCCGAGGGCAGCATTCTGTCTCTAATACAATGTTATTGGCCTTCTCTGAAAAATAAGTCTCAGTTGAGTAATACTCACATTTGACACGGAAAGACAGAGACAGGAAACTCACTAAGTATGTGTGCTGCTCTAAACATAAACTACATTTTTAGCATCAGTAGCAAATATATATGTGCCCATAAAACACATGGTAATATTTGTCAGGTGACCACGGGCTGGTGAAGTGAATTACTGATCTTTTATTTTATTTTATTTTGTATTTTTTTGGCAACTGTGCGTAGATTCTTTGATAAATTTAATGTGCTAGAAGCATAGACTGGATGAAGAAATGGACTAAGGGAGTGTGATGTCACCCATAGAGGTCAGCTCCAGCAAATGAAGCTCGTCGTGGCTGTTATGGGGGGAATTTGGAGCCAAGTTCCATATTTGGAATTACAGCCGTGAGTATCATAGCAACCAAAGAGCCACTCTGGAGCGAGGCTGTTGAAGGTAACATCCCCGCTTAGGAATGCTGTCAATCAAACCTGTTGCTAACGCTAGGGGGAGCGACCTCGGGGAAAGAAGGCACCTGATTTATCTGTTATTAATGTTCATATCTTGATTTACAGATACAATGGCAAAATAAAAATACCAGGATCATGTTGTGTGGATTAATATGAACATTTTAAGACCAAACTGACAAGCCTAACACCAGCAGTTATGGAGAGAGGGACTACAGTTTTTCAATAGAAAGTGAATTGGAGCTAGAGTCGATGGAGCCAGAAGAACGCCCATGCTCACTTCCTATTAGAATGCCACGGCTAGCAGGTTAGCTATATCCATTTGTAAATACAGTCTATGGTTAGGAGGAAGTTTGAAAATGGCCTAATTGTGAATTGTTCCTGTTCGTGCATTGACAGCATCCATCAAAACTGATCCAAAACACACATAATTGCCACCATAATTACCAACAATTAGGTTTTTTTTGGTTTTTTTTTCCCATTTGGCTGTTCCCATTTTTGTCAGCGTGATTTTGGGAGATTATCACACCAGAATACCTCTCCTGCCGAGTGTTTTGCCCAAAGACACAACAGAGGAATGCAAGCATGGAACTGGCCAGCTGTTGCACTGGTTGAACACTTACCAAATGCGTTCAAGAGGTGAATGGTAGGCAGTAAAAATGGCAACAACTTCACTCGTCACTTAGCAATTCATGACCAAATTGCCTGGCTGTCCCAAACCACATGTTTTACAATACTTTACAAAGAAATAAGGTCTGGAACCATATCCTGTCTCCACAATTTATATGTATTGTCTGTGATTGGACCATCTGAAAACATGCTGGGAAATCAACACGGTACAACTTAAAGGTGCTGTACCTGATTTTTTTGTCTTAAAAAGGTGAAAAACAAAACTACGTCATAGTACCATAGTACTAGTACTTTCCAAGTATCCTAATTATTCACCACAATGAGTTTATCAGCGCTTTTCAAACTTTCAGTGTGGAGTTTTGTTGCTAACAACAACTAGCAAGCTAACACATACTTCCTGATTATCAGACAATAAGAAGCATTATAATTAGATGCTGATAGTACATAGCAGACTTATTTTAAGCCCAAGAGCTATATCTGTACTGGAGCAAGACAAATTTTGCTCAAACATGAGAAAAAAAAAAAAAAAAAACAGCTACAGGACCTTTAATACCCCGTAGCATTCAGCTCCACTTAAGTGAAGCTTATCGGGGTGAGCGGTTATGGGGCGAATTTGGAGCTGAGTTCCATGTTTGGAATTCCGACTGCGAGCATTATAGCAACCAAAGAGCCAATCAGGAGCGAGGTTGCCCACATTTGTCTGTTATTAATGTTCATATCTTGATTTAAAGAAGCAACAGAAATAAAAACACCAGGATCGTGTAGAGCGGGTTAATACGAACATTTTAAGATGAAAATGACAAGCCTGACATCAGCAGTTACGGGGAGATGAGCGACAGTTTTTCAATGTAAAGTGAATTGGAGCCTGAGTTGATGGAGCCAGAAGCACCCATGCTCACTTCCTATTTGGAACACGGTGGCTAGCCGGTTAGCACAGAAATCCCAAATCCCAATCTCCCAAAGTGCAACCACTTGTATAATCTGAAGGAATCTCTTAATTTCATGGTTCTTCCACTGTTTTTCTCACCCATGCAGGTCAATGCTTTCTGACACATAACGTCTATGGTCTGGCGCACTGCCTTGGGACGTTTGGCCAGGTCATAACATGTCTTTCAGGGAAGTGGAGGTGACTGAAATGTGGATCAAATCTGACAGTCCAATTCACTGGTGAGGAGAGAGGGAGGAGGCCCAGCTGACAAAGACCATCACCATCAGGAGGTCTGCACTGTCAATGAAAGATGGTCAGGTCAAGGCTTATGCTAGCTGTAAGAACTGATCAAACTGGTTACTGCAGTATAGTTTAAAGAGCAATCATAGAGGCACAATACTGGAATAGTTGAAGACTTGCAAAATTATAACACAAAAACAGCTGCAAAAAGTGACAGAAACTTGAAGTGTAACTGTTACCTCCTCAAAAACATACCTGGAGTTGTGTTTTGTTTCATTCACACATGTTTGAGTAATCTTTTTATATTAGTCTGCCTACATCTCCAAAGTGCAAAATGCTCCTTTCCTGGGACCTGTGACGTCATGAAGCTTTAGTTTTCAAGTTAACAGCTACCTTTTACCTTTAGTCCAATGGAGATTGGCAAAATGATCGAAATGATTCTAGTGAAGGTGTATGGAGTTTAAAAACACAGTGGAGCACTTCCTTTATTACCACATGACATCACAAGGTGGAACAGAGCGTTTTCCGTTTGAGAATGAAACTAAACACAACTCCAGGTTGTTTGTGATGAGGAAACAACAATAAAACATAGATCAGAAAGTAGCGTAATATGGGCCCTTTAAAGAAGCGATTTCGTGCCCTTTTCAAGTAATTATAATTGACTAGACTTTTTGCTAATTTAAAATCACAATATTGATCTATCCACTGACTTCCAGTTTGACACCGAATAATAACTGCCTACCTTTACGCTTTGTCACTCTAAATGCCATCACAACAATCAGCCGTGCTGCTGGACCATGCTGACGGCCCTGCCTACGGACAGCTACACTTCAGTAAGTAAAAATCACAAAACGGCTACACAAACCTGTTGAACTCTATGCATTTCAGATGTCTATGTAATCCCTCAGTTGTCCGGGTAGGTCCCATATCCAAACTGACAGAATAAATTTGTATTTCAGTGTTTTTGAATATAATTTGAAAGAAATA
>KN486478.1:10813-28299 GCA_000787095.1 Periophthalmodon schlosseri
GGGAATTTTACAGCACAATAAAGATGTATGTATGTATGACTGAAACATGTGTAATAGTGAGAAGTCCCTTATCATTTAAAGAGCCCATATTACACTATTTTCTGATCTATGTTACAATGTTGTTTCCTCATCAAAAACATGCCTGGAGTTGTGTTTTGTTTCATTCACACACATTTAACACACAAACCTTGCATATTTAGGCTGAGTTCTTCTCTCAAACAGAAAACACTCTGTTCCACCTTGTGATGTCATGTGGTAATACAGGAAGTGTTCCATTGTATCTTTAAACTCCATACACCTTCACTTTGGATAATTTCAGCCCTGGAATGTCCAATCTCGCCTAAAGAAAAGGTAAAAGCTAGTTGTCAACTTGAAAACCACATCACAAGGTGGAACAAAGCATTTTGAGCCTTGGAGATGTAGACAGACTAATAATAAAGTGTGGTAGAAAAGGTAAAGCTAGTTGTCAACTTGAAAACCACATCACAAGGTGGAACAGAGCATTTTGAGCCTTGGAGATGTAGACAGACTAATAATAAAGTGTGGTATGTTTTTGATGAGGTAACAGTATTATAACATGACTTAAAGCCCACAAGTCAATTTTGTGTAATGTAAGACCTTTAATACCAAGCAATACCACATCACACCTTTCAAACTGCGGTTTGTCCTCTGAATAACAAAGAATCCCAGAATAAAACTGGACTTAACTAACCCTAAATAACCATAACTAGATCATGTTTAAACCAGTGTTAATAGGAACTTAACTTTCACTGTTCCCTTGCCGACATATTGAGAAACAATTCCCTGGCATAATTTCATTCAGACTTTGTGCTCTCAAATCAAATGAAGCAAATCAAATTCAAAATTGCCACTTGAAAGTTTGAAAAAGTTAGAGCTGAGATGATTAATTTTATATGGGAACAATCAGAGTTTTGCAAAATGACACTCTAATCTCTCAGATATATGCGCATTTTTTTGTACCAAATATGCAGTTTTGGAGGGGAGAAAAGGGCAGGAGTATTTGTGGTGTGGTTAAAGGAACACGTGAAAGGTCTGAAAACAATGGTATTGAATGAGTCAGGCTAATGAAGCAGATAGACAAGACAGATATAACACAAAGTACAAACGCACAGACATGTACAGGGGAACTGCAGGCTCTGAATATGAATGAATGCATCAAAGGGTTTCTGTAAAAGTATTAGAGTATTCAGTCTAACTTAAAATATACATCATAATCATTATTTTCTAGTACTTCCAGGATCATGGCCATACACTTCATATTCACTATTATTCACCATAGCAAAACATTAATTTGGCAGAGTTTTTTTTTTGTTTTTTTGGTTGTTTTTTTTTACACCAGATGCCCTTCCTGGTTGCACTGTTGCACATTAATCAATTAGAAGTAGGTGTTTTCCATGCCATTTCCACAGTGTGACATCTATCTCGCAATTACTTCATTCATTCATTACAAAATATCTTGAAAATGAACCTCTCCGCAAAATCTTCGCTTTACATCAAGAAACCACTCACCCATTCACACAGACACTGGGGGCAAAGTGTGTTGTCCAAGGACACAACAACAGTATTATATATAGGAGCTGGACCACTCTACCAATGATATTTGTGTTGAGAATGGGTTTTGAACTACAAATCTTCGGCTCAGAGGACGAACACCCTAGTTTTTGGGGTTTTTTTACACCAGGTGGTTGCACTGTTGCACATTAATCAACTAGAAGTAGTTTCTTTCCATGTCATTTCCACAGTGGGACATCTATCTCACAATTACTTCATTCATTCATTACAAAAAATCCTGAAAACAAACCTCTCCACAAAATCTGACCTGTAATTAAACCTGGTGATGCTACCTTCTTGTCTCCATAAATACAGACGTTTAATGCCATATGGTGCAACATTCTGGGTAACACAATGACATCTCCATGGTGATAAACAGGACGCTCGACCAAAAAGGTTTCACCTAAAACCAAGATTAATTGACAATGCAATTTGTGAAGGAAATAGAAATAAATGGTTATGGCTAGTGCTTGAAGGAAGAAGAAAAAGTGTTTGATAAAGTCTGAAGAGAGAATGAGGCATAATTCACTTTAATGGCACTAAATTGGTGCACTTAGAAACATGAGAGGACACAACAGACGTGGGCTGTTTTCAGACCAGCGGGGTTAATAAGACCTCTGATCTTCTCATACTGTGGAATATAAAGGACAGGATATGTATAATATATGCTGTCGTGAGTGATGTTAATATATTAGGCATAATGAGGCATATAAGAAAAAAACGGTCAAGGAAAACTCCATTTGGTCTTTATATTTTGATCAGACTACTGCAGTTAGTAGACTGAATAGAGTATTTAAAATGAACGGTCAATCAAAAATGTAATCTATGTACCTGCAGTAGATATTGTAATTGTGCCATTGGGCAAGACACCCATCTTTGTTTAGTGCAGAACTGTTTAAATGCAGAATATCCACTTATTAAGGAATAACAATTAGGCTATCCTTCGACGTAGGGATGTCACAATATATATTTTTTTCAAAATACAGAACTCTGATAGGACCATGTGATGAAACATGTTTTAAAATACCTTTAATCTAACTAAATACATTTCAAAAGCGTTCTTCCCATCACTGCTCCCAATTATTGCTGGGTTTCAGATGATATCCAATAATACAGATGGGGGGCATTTCAAATTAATATTGTTAATATCCCCACCACTCTTCATGACATCATCAAATTGCAGAACCTTAAAACACTAATAATATGTCCTGTTTAATCACAATTATTGATCAACAGAATCATTTTGACATTCTTAATTTGGATGTAATTAGCTTCTGACCTCATACCTCATCCGTAGAGTTGTCAGACACAATCAATAAACACAATCCGATCGAAACTGCAAGTTGAGTGTGCCCATTTTCAAATAGCAAAGGCAGCAGTTATTTAAACAATAGAATGCCCTCTGCAAAGAACACATTATTCTGCCTCTTTATAGAAAAATATAGTCGTACCTGTAGTTAACAGACCTCTACAAACATCTTTTGAAATTCATGGGATCTTGAATTAGTCTGTATTAGTATCAGTTCATATTTCAGTCATATTAATGCTCCTAGAGTTGTTTAAATGGTCGCATTTTTATATAGCGCTTTTCCACTTTCAAGGCACTTAAAGAACTTTACATTAAGGAACCACTCACCCATTCACACAGACACTGGGGGCGAGGTGGGTTAAGTGGCTTGCCCAAGGGCATAACAACAGTTATTCATTTGGGGAGCTGGACCACTCAACCATGATGTTTATGTCGAGAGTGGGTTTCGAACCACCATCCTTCAGATCAGAGGACAAACACTCTACCAACCGAGCTACTGTCGTCCCCAGTCGTTTGCAATGTGTATTTTGAACAGAATCCAAATTTTTCAGAAAAATTCCAATCAGATTTTTTTTTTTTTTTTCCCCATTGTGCGGCCCTACTCGAAATATGGAAAAGCCTGTCTGCGTCAATTGATGTCAGTGAATTTGAATGACTCTGGTTCCTGTCCTGGGATAACCTTTGGGCTCTGGCTCCGATTGTGTTGAAGTGTTGCGTTCACAGCTGTCAGTTACCTGTCACTGTGCTGTCAAAGAAATCACTGCTCACCTGAGTCTGAGCACCAAAACAACTGCGACAGCCCTGAATATAGACCCCCAACAAGACAAGGGCCAGACCGTGTGACAATGCTCAAGTATGGACTGCAGGGCTGGGATAAGGGAGTCAGCTTTCAGACTGAATTATGTTTGAGAAGGAATTTATAATGTGTGCCATGCCGCGAACTTACCAGAGAGTTGAACTGCCTTCGTGTCCATGTGCAAGACACTTCACGTACCTTTAAATAAAGCGAATGCAACCACAATGAAACCAATTTCCACTATGTTTTACTATAGTGTTTAAATAGCATTATCTACTGTTCCTAGTCATTTTTGGCAATTTTAGCGCAACTTTCCAGGTACTACCCAGTTTAGCAGCTCTATTTGAAATATGGTTGTTTAAATCTTTAAATCTTCAGGAGTCAGGATTGAATGTAAAGTTACAAGTCAGATCTGTGGAGCTCTGACTTCATTCACTCAACCGTAGCATGTTTTTTTTGCACACGTATGTTGGCTTTCCATGCTTTTTGGGGACATTACATTGCACTTTATACATTCGTTTCCTGGAGGCTGATCCAATAACTTAACCATTGTTACTACCTACCTAAAATTAACATATTTTGACCCATATCTGACCTTTAAACCATGTTGTTGAACTAATAATAACAGATGTATGTAATGGGACCTTAATTTTTGTCCTCATAAGGAAAGACAGGTCCCCTTAATACGCAGATTGTAGTCCCCACAATGTGATTAATAAAAAATAGATTAAACATTGCAGTAATTGTTCTCCTACCTACTCAATACTGAATGCAATAAGAGTAAATAATGAGAAATGTACTTTATAATGAGCTACACAAGTTTCTTAAAGCACCGAGGGCTGTATTCATTAACTATCAAGTAATTAAGTAGCACAAGTCTGTTGAAAGCATGGGATGAACATATGCCTAGAGCTCTACTACGTGAGCCGCTGTACAGTTGCAATCCTTCTCCTATTTATACTCTTATTTCTTCTATTTATAATAAAATTAGTAAAGTTTAGGGAGCAGCGCCAACTCCCCACTCTCCATAAAAGCAGCACTAGATGAGCCGAGGTAAAGGTCAGTGTGGGCAGATGGCCACATTATAGATCTTACATCACATAACATTTGTCTTTGTGTGGGTGGTTTCAAGTGTCCATCACCTGCTGCACTGTTGTTTGGTTTGCTTTTATTGCGTCTATTATAACTGTACTTTTAGCATTATCAAAATACTAAATGATCCAACCATAGACTGTATATATTAATGGACATAGCTAACCTGCTAACCTCCACGTTCCAAATAGGAGGTGATTATGATTACGGGCGTGCTTCCGGCTCCATCGACTGCTGCTGTCAGGCTCGTCTTAAAATGTTTGTATTAACCTGCTCTACAAGATCCTGGTATTTTTATTTCGCTATTGTATCCGTAACTCAAGATATGAACATTAGTAACAGACAAATCAGGCGCCTTCTTTCCCCGAGGTCGCGCACGCTAGCATTAGCAACAGATTTGATTGACAGCATTGCTAAACGCTCACCCCCTGCTAAACCAGAGGTGCGGGCGGGAAGAGGCGTTACCTTCAACAGCCTCACTCGAGATAGGCTCTTTGGTTGCTATGATACTCGCTGTCAGAATTCCAAATGTGGAACTTGTCTCCAAATTTGCCCCTGTAACTGCTAGTCTCAATGAGCTTCATTTGACTGGAGCCGAACGCTATGGGTGACTCACTTAGTCCATTTCTTTATACAGTCTATGGATCCAACTCTCATAATAACTCATTTCAGTACCACAACATTGATTAAAAATGCTGGCACGACTTAAATTTGATTGTATGAGCAGAGAAACCAACTTGAAACCAACAGCTCAAGAGACCAAGATGTTCTGCAGTAATGTAGTGGAAATGCGACACACCTCTGACTCTTAGGATCACTGGGTCAAGTCCTGACTCTGGCACTTTGAAACTGTTACTAGGCGCAGTCTGTATTTAGTTCATTTTGAGGTTATCTGAGGCAAATAAATGCCCAAATTTACAAGGGAGAATTTGTATTGAAAAAGAGGAACAATATAAAATGTAAGAAATGCTTTTGTCTTTTACATCATTAAAGGGCTTATCTGCTGTAACGCTGTTTTCTGATCTATGTTTAAATGTTGTTTCCTCATCACAAACTTACCTGGAGTTGTTTTTATTTTCATTCACACATGTTTAACACACACCCTGCATATTTAGGCTGTGTTCCACCTTGTGATGTCATGTGGTAATACAGGAAGTGCTCCACTGTGTTTTAAAACTCTATACATCTTCACTAGAATCATTTGGATATTTTCAGTCCTGGAATTGCCAGTCTCTACTGAGCTAAAGGTAAAAGGTAGCTGTAAAAACTACCACTACATGACATCACAAGGTGGAACAGTGCATTTTGAGCTTTGGACATGTATACAGACTAATAATAAAGGATTACTCAAACGTGTGAATGAAACAAAACACAAACCAGGTATGTTTTTGTGGAGGTAACAGGACTAATACATGACTTAAAGCTCACAAGAGTCAATTTAGCATAATAGGACCTTTAAACAACACTACATATTTCTTAATTGGTATTATATTATACTGTTTGACCTGAAAAGACTAGAAAATGTTCCATGCACTTTATACAGACTTCTTCTAATGAGTGTAATGATTAGTGCTAAAACCACCTCTGACTCAGTGCTGTCACTTTGCCCTCTCCTCCTCAATGTGTGACAGCAAAAAGTGAAAAGTGATTCACATCACAATCCTCCTCTGAGCTAAAATGCACCAAGAATTGAAAGAAAAGTAGAGGAGAGAGAGAGAGAGAGAAAGAGAGGAGAAGGAATGAAGGAAAGAGAGAGGGATATTTGTTTATGTGTGTGAGAGAGAGAGGGAGAGAGAAAGGGGAAGAGAAAGAGAAGAGAGAAGGAGGGGGAAAGAGAGAGGAAGAGGAGAAAGAATGAAGGAAAGAGAGAGGGGTGTTTGTTTTTGTGTGTGTGTGAAAGAGCGAGAGGAAGAGAAGAGCGAAATAGAGAGGATGAGGAGAAGGAATGAAGGAAAAAGAGAGGAGTGTGTAGACAGAGCGAGGGGGGTTATAAAGAGAGAAAGGGGGGTAAGTGACACAGAACTCTCGACTTTACCATCAGGGAGAGGTGGAGGAGAGAGGGGAGAAGAAGTGCTCAGCCTCCATCTGAATGTGTGAGACCGAAAAATAAAATGCTAAGAGACAAGAGAAGTGTGAGAGTAGAGAAGGGGAGGGGTGCAAAAAGCAACATGTCCAAAATCATTACCCCACAGATTCTGTAAAACCCAAAAGAATAGCGCCTTTACATAGAGTACAGCTTAACGTGAGCTTAAAGGAGCATGATTTGAATCCCACTCTGATTATATTCACATGTGTTTATCTGATTTTTAAGTAAAACTTATTTTTGAACATATTGCTGCATGTCAGATGACATTACAACATTCTATAGACCAATACATACAGATGGGTGCAGGTAAAATTAATGTTGTTAAAATTTCAATTTTTGACATAATATAGAAAGTTCTTGGGTCAGTGATAGAAATGATTCATTTCAACATTTGTGCATTTCTGGAAAGGTGTCTGTGTAATCCCTCGGTCGTCCAGGTATGAAAAATTCTGTCAACTGGACACAGTTTTTCTCCTGTTTATAATTCCATCCTCAGACCTAAATCAAAACAAGGAAAACAATAGTGATAGCCAGTCTGCTAATGGAGCGTGAGAGCAC
Organism: Periophthalmodon schlosseri; assembly: GCA_000787095.1. NCBI lineage: Eukaryota > Metazoa > Chordata > Actinopteri > Gobiiformes > Gobiidae > Periophthalmodon > Periophthalmodon schlosseri. The sequence continues at coordinate 18,227 of KN486478.1, forward strand.
CCATTAGGGACCTGAACGATTGTGCAAAATATGACTCAGGCACAGTTCACACTCAGTGTAGTTCAATAGACCTACTCATTGTGTCAGTGTAGTTAGCTCCTCCTTTCAGATAGATATAAGGCAGTGTCCTCCATTAATCTGACCTGAACTGAAGAAGCCGCTTGGATGAGCAGCAAAACTCTAAAACTTTTTGTCTCATAGATATTTCATGGCAAAGTACAATGTAATCAATAGGGAAATCTGGTTTTTGCCCCCCATCTGGGAGTGTGGCATCATCACATCTAGAATCTGAAAACCACCAATAGCTACACTTGCTCTTTTACTGAGAATGTTTAGGTTTTAGGTGTCATTAGGTGTTTGTTGCCCTCTGCTGGCAGTTGTGGGGAATGGAAAATGTTGAAACAGCTTCTTGGCAGCATGGCTATTAGCAAATGACACACACAAAAATAGATACTTTACAATGAAAGCAATTTAAGCAATAATATTTAACATAAAATAAAAACTGACATACTATAAATAAACTGTTATGAGCTCTGCCAGGGTTAGGGAAGTAACACAAACTAAGATGTAAAAATGGTATAAATAAAGTTGTAATTTAATGAACAGGAATGTAAAAGGTAAAGTAACAAAAGTGCTCTAAAATATTTGTATAAACGAATGAACATAAACTAAGAAACCAAAAATAACAGATTTAACACATAACAAGTTTAGTGTCTCAAAAAACTAGTCACATAGGCCTATTAAAAACAAGTGACAAAATAAGGGACACAAAACAATACCAAACCACGAGTGTCCCAGATAAACACGAGTCACATAAACCTACAAACAGAAATGAGTGACAAAATAACAAGAGACACAAAAACAGAACTAAACTAGTGTCTCAAACACACAAAGTTAGACATAGAGACAAACGAGTGAATAACAAACTAAATGTGACACAGACAAAATGGCACGTTGGCCATAAAGACCAGCAGCCCCCAGCAAGTGTGTTGAATCTCCTTAAATAGGGAAAGCATCTGCAGATGAGACTCTGGATTGGCCAGGTGGGACACACTCATGGTTTGGTATTGTTATGGGTCTCTTTTTAGTTTGTTTCATCAAGTCAGTGTCAAACACAATTTGGACAACTACTGAAGTCGGTATTCATTTCATGCAAATGGACATTCTTTGTTATGTCTACATTATAAATCCACATTTGCGTGTGCCCTACCTGTCTCTTGGTGTGGTCGCTGAGCTCTCCGGGCATGTCGTGAGCGCTCTTGATGAGCGTGCGTGCGATGTGGTAGTAGTAGACGGAGATGATGGCCAAAGGAATGAGAAAGTAGACCAGGAAGATCATGACAGAGTGGATCTTGGGGTGCATCTCGTTGGAGAGAGGGTATGGCACGCAGTTTGCAAAAGTGATGTTGGTCCCACTCTCGGTATGTGCCTGGGAATTAATACAGTATAAGGGGAAGAAGAGATCTGGTTTTCATTTATGGGTGATATTTTGTAATAGCTTGAATTGAAAAAAACAAAGGCAGCTTATCATACAGAAAGCATGGTAAGCTAGTCCTACGGCAGGATTGTATGGAACTCTCATAATTATTCTGGTCCCTCAAATTTGACGCCAACCAGTCATCACCATCTGAGACATGTGGTTCAGTATTAACCATGCACACTCAGTGTGATTTTTATTTGTTAAGTAACAGAAAAAAATCTCTGAGTACATATATACTGTACATAGAATAGGTAGACGAGTTAGTCTTAGGTGGCCAGGTTATAAGAAGTCAGGCTTTAATAATTAATGTGAGAACAGTTTTCTTTGATCCGTCTTGTGAAGAGTTGCAGTTGAGTCAGTCTCTTTGACTTTGGACATTACTGAGGCTCAGTTATGCAGCTAGTCCAGGGCTTAAAACCAAACATGGACAAACAACCATCAGTTTCTACTCAGAAATTAAAAGGCTGCGTTCACAACATTCTACAAATTAATCAAATTTTAATTAAGATTAATTAATCAAAATCAAACTGTCATATCACCCAGCTCTAATTTGATCATTCCAGTTGAAAGACAGAAGCCTGTATTTGAAAGAAATATCCAAACATAAAATAAATTTGGATCAAAAAAAAAAAAAGGAATTATTGGCAACAAATACGGCCTTGAACCATAGACTGTATATATAAATGGACATAGCTAACCTACTAGCTGCCGTGTTCCAAATAGGAAGTGATTATGGGCGCACTTCCGGCTCCATCGACTCCAATTCACTTTACATTATAAAAACTGTCGCCCCTCTCTCTGTAAATGCTGTCAGGTTCGTCATTTTGGTCTTAAAATGTTTGTAATGACCCAATCTACATGATTTTGGTTTCGCTACATAATCGCTGGTTTTGTATTTCGCTATTGTGTCTGTAACTCAAGATATGAACATTAATAACAGACAAATCAGGCGCCTTCTTTCCCTGAGGTCACTCCCACTAGCGTTAGCAACAGGTTTTATTGGCAGCGTTGCTAAGCGCTCGCCCCCTGCTAAACCACCAGTGCGGGCGGGAAGGGGTGTTACTTTCAACCAATTGGCTCTTTGGTTGCTATGACACTCACGGTCGGAATTCCAAATATGGAACTCGGCTCCATAACCGCTAGCCTCGATGAGCTTCATTTGACTGGAGCCAAATGCAATGGGTGACATCACACTCACTTAGTTCACTTCTTTATACAGACTATGCCTTGATCATAATTTTTAGTGTTTCTCATCTTAAAGTCACAATTGGCCAAACATTAGGCTAACTGAAATTTCTATTACCTGTAACAGCCAGTCCTTATCTCTATTTTAAACCTTGGGCACTCATTGGCCAGACAAACTTTGCACCATGTGCCCAACCTGAGAGTCACACCATCAGACTAGAGTCATTTTGTTTCATTTCCTATCTCAATTTCTTTTGACTGTGATCCAAGCATCCAAACTTTGTGGGTGGATGACGCGAACAGCGGAGAGCAGATGGAGGGGAGACAGCGCGCCACAGAGAACTAGAGCCCTGAAAGTGGACATAAATCAGGATAAAGAGTGAAGAGGAGGCAGTGGGCCTTCATAAAGTCAGTAAATACAGTTTTATGGCTATGACTGCGGTGGTCCAATGGGAGGCTGTACGCTGATGTGATGATGAACTACATTAGACAGGGCCAGGCAAAGTCAAACAGTGCGGTTGGTGGGATTTATGAGGACTTTTAATGGTGTCAAACGTGTTACGGAAGAATAACCTTTGCTAAGTTTGCAATGTGTTCTGGATATTTCAAATTGGGCTTATGCAAAATTTTAATTGAGACTCAGTAATCGTCAGAGATCAAATTGGAGAGGTCCAGAGCCAATCCTCTGTCAGTGAAAGTATGTGGTTTGGAGCAGAGTTCAGACTTTGGAGGAAGACTTTTTACATTTCCTGTGTCAAAAAGTGAGGATTAAAAGATGTAGATTATCTTCAGGAAATTGAGAGGAGATAAAGAGTTTACTTTCTTTTTAGTTACTATTTTCTGATCTATGTTATGTTATAATGTTGTTTCCTCATCAAAAACATACCCAAAGTGTTTTGTTTCATTCACACATGTTTAACACACAAACCCTGCTACTTAGGCTGAGTTCTTCTCTCAAACTGAAAACACTCTGTTTCACCTTGTGATCTCATGTAGTAATACAGGAAGTGCTCCACTGTGTTTTTAAACTCCATACAGCTTCACTAGAATCATTTGGATGACTGGGACCAAAGGTAAAAGGTAGTTGTTAACTTAACTACCGCTTCATGATGTCACAAGGTGGAACAGAGCATTTTGAATTTTGGAGATATAGACTGATATTTTTTTCCTTTATTTTTTCCAATATAAATGTGCCATGCATGTCCCCAATTGGCTAATCCATCTGTCAATCACGCCCATTAGAAAATGAGAAGATTCAGCGGTGACCAGACTCACATCTTTGTGAAGTATTGAAGAAGTGTGTGAATGACAATAGTACTCACTGGCATGTGAATGACTTGGGAGAAGATGGCTTCAGGGACAGCGAGCAGCACTGACAGGACCCAGATGGAGACAGCCTTCAGACAGGTCCAGAACACTGCACCTGACGTCTGGATGTCCATGGGGTTCACTATGGCCCTGTACCTGTCAGAAACATGACAAATACTCTACTGTAAATATTGAAATAGGAACATTTTAATGTGTTTAGTGTATGAAGCCTGTAAAAGTTCACTATGTAACTTTACTGGTGGAGGGTCCGTCACCTGCCTGTCACCATGGATAAGTTATTGACTTGCCTAGAACATTCCACAGTATGGCATTAAACACCAGGGAGACAAGTAGGTGACACCAGCAGGCCAAGTTACAGGTCAGATCTGTGGATCTGTGCTCACAGTAAGAATACATGTATTTCAGCAGTAATAAGAAAAAACAAAAAAAAACCACACCTGTAATTGAATAAATGCACGATGGATCTCAAACTTTCCATCCCATCTCCATGGAGACAAGCAGGAGACAAGCCCTCTAGTGTACCTTTAAAACAGTATACTAGAGGGCCCGTCCCTAACCCCTCACTCACTACATAGCCCCACACTCTTTAACAGACTATATAGTGCCCTCACTCACAGATCGGTTCATTACATTCGGGTCACACATTCTGGTGTCTGGGTGAAAAAAAGTTAGCTAACTTCTGATAAAACTTGATTTCTGTCATAAATAATGATCAGATTGGACTGGCACACAAGTGTTTATGGACAAATAATAATCATACACGTTATGTCAAGCTGAATCTCATGTAAATGGTTTGGATTATTACTTTTTTTATCTGAAATTATCGTTTAACAGCTCAAGCTAAGGTTAGCAGTTAACGCTATTAACTTTACAGAGTAACATTTTATTTAAGAGTGTTTTATTCATAATCAGTGATAAACAGCTTGGACACACAAAAAATGGCATGACCCCTAAATAGTGCCCTAACTGGGGAATAGTGTGGACATTCAGACACAGCCTATGCGATTTATTCTACTAAAATTCAATAGAAAAAATATCCGTGGCCTTGTTATATTCACAGGATGGAAGTATTCAAAACCTTCACATATTTGAGTTGCTCAGACAAATCAGCCAGTCCCTGTGGTTCAAATCAGACATCTTGTCCTTAAAGGGTGAAGTGAAACATTTTTGACATTTTTATTATTTTTTGATTGTTTCCAGAACCACTGTCAGGTCTGGTTTATATCTAACCCTGTATTGATTTGATGTGGCAGAAGAAAAAGTAGACTCTATTCAGAACTTGAAAGTTTCTGAATTCTGACGTTCACAAATCAGGGCTCATGTTTTATTTATTTAATAATCACTTTAGCAAGAAAAGGTTAGAGAAAAGAATATATGACTAAAGCTAGAGACTTGGCAGTTGGGACAAAAATGTATGTCTCGATATTTCTATAGAGTTTATCCCGGTATTGTTTGAGGTTTAAGTATCAGGCAAATGTGAAAGGATTGTAAAATTACCCACAAAAGAAATATCACCCTTATTTGGAAGTATATAATATGTTGTGGGGTTTTTTGTGCTTGTTTGTGTTTTTTTTGTTTGTTTGTTTTTGTTTTTCATTTGTGTGTGTGTGTGTGTGTGTGTGTGTGTCATATTGGATTATAAATGACAATAGTATCACTGGATATTAAAATTTTGCATATCTTTGACACAGCATTCAAGATTTTATCTATATTTCCATCTCTAACTCAAACTATATATTGTTGAGAATGAGGGTTGGGATGAGTGTTCTGCTCAAGGACACAAGAGCAGTATGTAATTCCATTAGCAGGACTCAGACACCAAGCAATAATGTGATAATGGGCAGTCTTAGTGCATTCCTGGAGGTCCATCCTCTCTCTTAACTCTGACCGACCTCCATCGTTTTATAGCGTCTGCTTTTCTCACTAACCTTCTTCTCCATCAGTGTGTGCTGCACATGCTACAAGATTACTCTTTTCAAACTCTTAAAAAAACTCATTACCTCAACTGTGCGGTTCTGACCTCCTGACCCCTCCTCCCCAGTCAATCTTATATAACACAAAATGTATTCCTTGAACAGTGAACACTTTCATTCACATTGCTTCAAGTACCTTTTCTGCCTTTTAAGTCTAAAATGAGTCTAAAGCCCATTGCAAACATGCACGCTCACCTGGACTTCAGTCTGCTCACTTGTGGAGCACTAGATTATTTGTACGTAGTGACATCCACGTTTCACCCCTGAATGCAGTGCAGAGGAATACTGAAAATGTATTTACTGAACACCTGCATCACAACATATTTTGTAACATGCATGGTCCACTCAAGTACTGTCGTCTGAATACTTTCACATTACTGTTTGTTGCACTACGAATCACCGATTAGAGAAGGAAAAATCGCACACAAACTCACCTCAAGAGTTGTGTTTTCTATTGTTCTCACTGATACTCTGCAGTTTGAAACAACATAATCAATGTCAATACTGCAATGTATTCCTTTGACTATAGGACAGTAACTGTGTTCTGAATACAGTTACTGGACCGTTCTTCCAGAGGAGGTGCAGCTCCATGTGCAGCCAGTGCCAATGGAGCGAGCTGTGTGTGAAGCTCTATGCGTTACATCATCTGCTTTTGTTTTTCACTTTTCTTTACATAGTTCAGATGTGCATTAGATGATGGACCTGTGTTGATAACATCACTGTCGCTATTGCAGCAAGTGAAAATAACTTGTTTCTTTTCTCAGTTCAATTTGTCAATGTGCTGTATAAATAAATTGAATAAAATTTCTCCATTAGCTTTGAGTCCCCACACTGGTACATCATTACCCTTCCTCTCCCCCCCACGATGCACCCAGAGATCACCCAGGTGCTCTGTTTGTAAATTGATTATTGGATGTTAAACACACAGTGGTTAGATGCTATTAAAGGGGCTTTACCCAAAGTTGGGAAAAGTGCTTATAAAGTCATCACTGTGAATAATTAGGATATTCAATGCATTAGGTAAGTGACCAAAACATTTGGACTGCTACAAATTGTTCTGTTTTTCATGTTTTTAATAAATAAAAATCAGCTATAGAGTGGATTTTTATTGTCTCCAAGTTATTTTTCAGAATTTAGGCCTGCATGATACGCCTGATGTGAAATAATTCTTGCATTGCTAAACAGTTTGTAGTAGTTGTGTGGTACTGGTCTACATAAGGACAATACTATGGGGAAATCATGTATTTAAAAACGTGTGCATGTCTTTTCATGCTGGAAGCCCAAGAGAGACACCTGTGAGACATGTTCACAGCCGCTAAAGTGCTAGCCTCATGTACTGTGCGTATACATTCAGTTTCATGCAGTGTTTTTTCCTCATAGACACAAACAGACAGCTGAGTGCACTCGTTGTTGAATCATACATCAGGGTCAAGGCTCTAGTTACATCCAGGTGTTTGCATTTAACCACATCTCAAGCCCATTGACATTTGCTGTTTCTCTGCTACAGGACTAACAGCTAACAGAGTAGATACCACAGGGGATGTACATATGGTTTATATAAAAAGAAATCAGCAGGTATTTTTATGGAATACATAAGAGTACTTTCAATAACATTTGATTGGATTAAAAGGTTTACATGTTCTTCATATTTATTTATTTTTTTACCCATCCTCATATCTTACATAAAGGTCAATTCTTTATAAATGCAAAGCACTCTCTCCTCACAGCAAGGCTAGGCTGCGAGGTTACTCGCAATCAAATCAAAATTGAACTTTGAATGGAAAAAAATATCTGTGTTTTTCTGCATAAAAACTGCTAACCCCGTAGATTATATTTGTACATGCTCTCAAATGCATTTCTTAGTTTGTCAGTTTATATTTCAGTCTTTTTGTCTATTCTTCTGAACACGTAAAAAATTTGAAACTTAAATAGAATCCTCCTATTAACATGAATTGCAGCTCTAATCACAAAGAGTCATCCATGTAGACCTAGTATATACAATATCTGAAGCACACAAGTCTCTCTTACATACAATTGTTTATGCATTACCTGTATCCATTTGGCCTCATCTGCTGTTTCTGGACTCATAAAGTGTTATTTCCTTCAAAAGGTTATCATCAGGCTACAGTCATTGCTGTGGTTCTATCTGTCCAGAGGAGATTTTCATTACATGCAGTTAAAAAGAGCATCCATTGGCCTGGTGTCATCAGGAGACATGAAGATGTAAAGCTGCGTATCATCTGCAACTGTGAAAGTTAATGCTAGGTCTCCTGATGACACCGCCAAGAGGGAGCATACACAGGCTGAAAAGCACAGGACCTAAAATGGAACCCTGGGGTCTATACTCACCATAAATGTTCTATCCATGCGATAGGATGTGAACCACTTGTGAACAGCACCGGAAATGCTGAGGTGTTTCAGACAAGTTAAAACAATAGTGTGGTCTACTGTGTCAAAAGCAGAGCTTATATCCAAGAGAACCAACACTGTCACCTTTTGTGAATCATAATTTACTCTAAAATCATTTAAAATCTTTGACAAGGCAGTCTCGGTGCTGTGGTTCACCCTAAAACCAGATTTTTTCATCTAAAAAATCATTACGTTGGTTAAAAACATGTTTCTAAAATTTAAATGCTTAAAAATAGTAAGGTAGACACTGGTCTGTAGTTGTTAAAATCATTAAAATCTGAATTGCTCTTCTTCAGCAAGGGCCTCAACACTGCCGCTTTAAAGGCAGAGGGAAAGACCCCTGTCTGAAGAGAGCTATTCATCACATTTAAAAGCTCGTCTCTAAAAGATCCATAAAATGGCTTTAAAATGGGGTTGGAGTTGGCTCTAAAAGACATGTGGTGGGCCTCACAGTGGGGAAACATTTATCAAGAGTCTCAGCATTATCCAGCACAAAACTGTCCAGTGTTTCCTCCTACAAACACTCAGATGTGTCCAAAACAGTCGTTTGACAAGATAAAATAATGTATTTGTATTTATTTTCCCTGTGTTCTGCAAACTGCTCACAAAAGGAGTCAGTGGTGGTTAATTGATTTTTTTTTTTAATCAAAAAGGAATTTTAGGATTATTTTGATGTCTGTGATGACTTTAGTGAAGTATGAATTTCTTGTATTTCTCACTGTTTTGTTATTTTCTGAATTCTCAGATTCCACAGAGTAATTTACTATCACAAATGTGTGCCTATCATGTTCCTGGAGGTTTCAGGGTAAAAAGTAGTAAAACAGTTCAGGTGAAAATGGTGAAAAATTGTTTTCACGTGACCTATGGTAAATACGGTAATTGTCAGAGACTCTCACACACAGGCTTAAATAAAAGACAAGACTGTTTTATTTAAAATGATACCAAACACAATCTTTTAAATCATTATCTGATAGGCAGCACATGACCTAAATATATGGACCTGTGTCTAAAGTGCATTTCTTGATGAGGTTTAGCCCTTGCCACCTTGAGTGGTGCCGATATGTCAACTTTTAGGGTCTAGCTCATGGACTGTTACTATTAAAATGGTCAACAATAAAATCAGAGGGGGCAGGTAAAACAAGTGGAGGATATTTTTTTTTTAATTTCAATAAAATTTGCAGCCACATCAAGGGTCAGGTGACTCTTCCTCACAGTTCTTACAGAGGCCTCCCACTGTATAAAACCAGTGATATTTAAAACATACAGTAGGGGTAAGACACAGCCAGAGAGCGGACATTTAAAAAGGCCATGTTTATGGAAGGTAGAGGCTGATTAATAACAGGATGTAGTGGTAGATGAGCTTTAGGGAGAGATCTGAGATTATTGGTGTTAGTAGCATTGTAGAAGGTTTTATGCATAGGCCACTCTCTGCTGATGATTACTGGAATGTGGAAAATTGGACATGATAGATTTGAGTCTATTGGAACAGAGGATGTTGAGTGTGTGATGATTGTACCTTCGTGCTGATTCCAGGGTGAGTTTGATGTGTGAGAGGAGACGAGATCCAGATGAGTTGGGGTGTAAACGGTCCTTTTTGAAAAGTTCAGATCTCTTGAAAAGTGCAAGGAGTGTGCAGTGGGAGTCTCAAAAGGCTGTATTTGATGTCTCCAAAACGGGGGGGGGGGGGGGGGGGGGGA
>KN486478.1:34653-55869 GCA_000787095.1 Periophthalmodon schlosseri
CGGTTCAGTTTTATGCAGCTAAAACCTGGAACAGTCTTCCTGAAGATGTGAGACAGGCCTCTACTTTGACAAAAACCAGGCTCAAAACGGTTCTGTTTAGCTGTGTGTATGACTGAAAGGTTTTTATTCTGCACTCTTCTCTTTTGATGTTCATTATATGATGATTATTTATCTTAGTATTGTGATTTTAATGCCCTTATTCTACTTTGAATTACTTTGTGTATCAGTTGTGCTATACAAATAAACTTGCCTTGCCTTAAAATATGACATTGACATAGAATTGTAAAACTAGTATCAGTTTTATGTGTTCGTTGTTCTTATTTTTAATTAATACGTTTGTTTTGCTCCAAATTGTTTGTGATTTTCCTTGATTGTTATTAGAAGCTGTATCTAGTAATAGTAATAATAATAGTAATACACTATTTTATTGCTTCAGAATCAGCACTCGAAACAATAGTTCTGCAAAAATTTTATATAAATTTTTTACCATTTTATTCTCACCTTTCTTCTTTTCCTCCATTTCCATAAATCACATTATCATAAGAAAGAAACGATACTGCAGTGGTGTTCAGTCACATCAGATTTTCGTGTCAGTTTGAGGTACAGAGGATTTATTAAACACTGCTGCTCTGAACACTGGAGAGGTCATAAACATGTCACAGTCAAAGCCCTGAGGGAGCACTTTTTTTGGGTCACATGATCATAGATTCATAGTTTTTATCTAAGCTTCATTTTAACATAGTTTAGTGTTTATTTCATTTCAACCACTGCTTAACTGGTTCAGATCTTTGTGGTTTTAAGTTAAAGAAGAGTCATTTTTAAAATTAATAAAGGCTGATAAAGTTAAACTGTAATGCAAGTTTAAACTGCACATTAATCCAATCAAAATATTCATATTAATGATAGTAGTTCAGTGGTTTTAGCTGTCACCCACCAGCTCAACAATCACATTTCAAAAGAAGTTTTCTTTTAAACAGACCAGTGCAGTATTATGTCATACTTTGTATGTTATAGTAACATGTCTTGCCCTCTGCAGTGACATGGAAACACGCCCACTGGACAGTAAATAGGGATGAGGGGTCTATTATCAAGGACCTTGGATACTGACCAGGAGAAGTTGGACTGCAATACAGACAGGAGAATGGCGCCAAACCTGTGTAAATGAGCCAGCCTTTGTCACTATAACATCGCACGACACCTCTGAGGAAATATGCAGAAGACATCTGAAACATGTCATTGTATGACATAATACCTTGACATGTTTAGGGGAAATATCTTTTCCAGCTCCAACCAGTACACGCAGTTTTGTGTCCTTGGGCCAAACTCTGCCTGTAAATGTTATAATGCCTATAAATATGGTGTGTTCACAATGGATGGTGACTGGCAGAGTGAGTCTGCCTCAGGGCATGTGTGGCTACAATGTTGTGTTTTGAGAAGCGTGTCAATATTACAAAGCAAAATCAATAACTAGACCAGTGCTGTATATTTAAATACCATATTAAATCCTGTTGTGGGTATGATGCTTTTTCATTTATCCATTCAGCAACTAAGACATTTTTTGTTTACAATGATAAATAAATGGACATTGGTGGCCTCCTGTCTCTCCACCAGAAAAGTTAAATATGCACAAATATTATGTCAGGTAATCTTTAACAATATGTTCTTGTCAAAAATCACACTAACTACTTCAGTTACTCTTAAGCTGCTCCGTCAATATTTCCCCATTGATGTGGGGCTAGTGTACCACGAGGTCATTATACCATCCCACTATCCATATTCAGTTGGTCTCCAGTGGAGTGGTCTGAGAAAATCTAATTAAAATGAAGTGCATTCACTTACCAGAGACAAACATAGGGACAATAAGAGTAAGAGTTATGTTACTCTACTGCTAAAGAATAGAGCGACCATGGCATTGTACAGCATGCATATTGTAAATGACTTTTACAATATGCATGGCCCCAAGTAACAGAAAAGTGGACTCTTGTCTTTTCATGCTTGGATAACCTGAGAGAACTGTTTCCCGAAGAGCATTTGAATTTAAATATCTGATAAATGATCTTTGATGCATTGTCCTCCTGTAATTATGGTCACTAATAATAGGGAAGTAAATAGTTAGAACTAGAAAGCTGATAAATATAGTGTCTCTTGGTCGAACTTAGAAAAAAAAAATATATAACCATCATAAGTTACAAAGTGGCACAGTATTATTCCATGTATCTGTCTTCCACTTTGACGAATTAGCCGCCATTAGCCATATGCGCGTCATTAATAACAGGGAAGTAGCTGATCGTGAGAACTAGGAAGCTGATACGATTTGCCTTGGTGACATGTTGCTCAGTTAGTTGTTACTGTTGTGTCTCTGGACAAGACACTTCCTCCACTGTATGACCAAGAGTGACTGAAGAGTGAATGCATGATAGGACTATAGCCTCTTGGTTTGATTTGTTTCATACATTTTAATGTTGTTTACCGGGTTAGAAATGTCCTGTTGTCCGTTCATCATTGAAACTGCTGTATATTCCAAGAGAGCAGTTTTCATTTGTCACTGCCATGTTTTACAAATCTTGTAATCCAAACCTAGTGGTCTGGAGTCAGAGCTAAAAATGTTATTTGTGAATGGACAGACAGCGTGCAGAATGTTAGGGCAGGAAGCGTGATAAAGTTGGATGGTATAAGTGAAACAGTTCAGTTGGAGATTGCATTTTTTTTACTCTGTTTTTTTTTTTTTTTGTTTTTTTTTTCTGAACACATCTATGGCTGTATATCTCTTTTTATTTTTGCCAGTGTTTGTCAGTGTCCAAAGATGAGGCAGTCTATTTTGTTTGTACTGATTGCCTATGTATGTGTTTTAACTGTAGGATCTGTTTGGTTATTGGTTTTATTGTGCCATATGCTGTGTTGTATCTGCAGATAAAACAATAAAACAAGCAAATATTGAGATAAATTCATCAAATGCCAGAAGCACACACAGCAACACCACTGGTTCGTAATCTAATAAAGTGGAAGGGCTGATATCAGATGTGTCAAATCACTAATGCGAGCACATTACCAAGAAATCCAGGCCTTGATAAAGAAGGCATGAAATGGAAACGGCACACTTGATCATCAAATTATGAAATATGACTCAAAAATGATCTCATCTTAGGCTATTTGATATGCTTTATGTCCGCCACATCTTATTAATATTACAGATGCCTTCCTCAGTGACCTCCGTTTAAGTTTGCATATTTAATTTAAAAAGTGTGGTCTTTGGCAAACACTAGACTATCACGTCACCACGTTCTTTTCGTTAGCTCTGCGCAGTTTGATTTGATGCTTTTCTCATCTCATCTGTTCCAGAGTAATATCCAGTCTTTTACGTAAATTAATTTGCCAACATTGCGTATACAACTCGGACCTGTTGCATTCCACACTTAGTCTGTGTGGCACATAATTGTGCGCTGTAGCGATGTGGCACTTAAGCTGTTTGATTATTTGAATAAAATCAATTTAGACTCAGCTTTAAAGAACAAAGTTATGAAGTAAAAACTAAATCTCAGCCAAAATCTTACGCGTGGTGTCGCTAGCAAGACCTTTAATCAGCCCTTCAAGGCGCGTGCCATGTTTACGCGCACACCTGTTCACCCCTGTCCCGTAGTGTCCTACCTGTCCGCACTGAGCGCCGTGAGGGTGAACACAGACACGCCGACCGAGGTGAGCTGGATGGCGGGGATGAGCTTGCACGCCGCCTCGCCGAACACCCACTCCTCGGAGAAGTAGCGGAAGGCGTCCACGGGTACGCACGTGACGAGCAGCAGTAGGTCTCCCGCGGCCAGGCTCGAGATGAAGATGTTGGGCACGCTCCTCATGGCGCTGTTGGTGATGAAGATGTTCACGAGCGTGATGTTGCCCACGAGCCCCACGGTGATAATGATGATGTACACCGAGGTCATGACGCAGCGCACCACGAAATGGACCGTCTCTGCGCTGTCAGAGTCAGACCACCAGCCCGGAGTCTCAGTAGTGGCGTTGGGGTTCAGGGCGTCCTCAAGAACTATCGGGTGGTCCGCGTTTAGTATAAACTCGTTATCCATGGTAAACAAGAACAAAAGTGGCACAAAAGAGCGAAAAGAGTTTAATCCAAGTTGTGTATAAAGTTAGGCAGAAAAGAAAAGGCGCGCGCTGGAGATGAGAGTGATGCGCAGGTCTGAGGCTGGAGGAGACTGGAGCGCGTGGAGAAGGAGCCGCGTGAGGAGCACTGTGGCGCGTGGACCCATTCCATATCTCTCTCTCTCTCTCTCTCTCTCTCTCTCTCTCTCTCTCTCTCTCTCTCTCTCTCTCTCTCTCTCTCTCTCTCGCCTCCTCCAATAAAAGTAACACACTGAAGTGAAGGTGAGCGCGCTTCCGTTTGATGGAGGAGTTTATCAATATAAGAAAAAGTGTCATCTCTCCGGAATTGAAAAAAAAAAAAAAATGTTGTGAAGTTGTAACTATCCAGCATCAAATGATTGTAGCTTTGACCGGGGAGGGAATCCCACAGCCTGCTACTCATTTTGGAGCAAGGCTGTCAGTTCAATCTTTTCTTAGCACAAATTGACGTGGAGAGCAAGGTTCAAACCCCCAACTTTCCGTTAACACAGAGGTTTGTACAGCAATAGAATGGAACTTCCAAATGAAATGCAACTTTACACATGCTTTGCGAGAGGCATTTCCCAAGCTGCTTTTCAAGGGTTTTTGTGTACTTGCTTGATCGAATGAACCAAACACTAAAGGCACACACAGCTGTTCCCTCACAACTGTATTAGTATTTTAGAGCAATGCAATCACATGTAATTTAATAAATGCATAGATAAGTTTAATGGCATAATGTGGAATATTCTGGGCAAAGCACTAACATCTCTATCTGTAGGTGGTGGAGTTACATAGTGCACCATTAATAGGCTTCCAAAATGTATAGAAGAAATAAACAGTAAATCTGTAATCTTAATTGCATGTCAGCCTGTATCAGCAGAAGTTGACAGTAACAGATGAAGTAGTGCAAACATGGAGAAGACGTAATTAAAACATGAGATCAAGATTGGTGAGATGGAGAGAGAAGCTTGGGAGCTCTGATAAACAGAACAACCAGAATTTAATGAATGAGGCTTGTCAAAGTCATCAAGGACTTTTAAAGTGAATATGTTTGAGTGAACCAGGGTCTTTTTTGTGAAATGGTCTGTCTGTGCCTGAAGAAGAGGCTTTTATTGTGGAGGAGCTGTACTAATTGCTGTACTAATGAATATATAGGCTGCAATTAAAATGTTTTCCTATGCAGTGCTGAAAAGAGTGTTGAAAATGTGTAAAAATAAAAGTACTCTTACATGACTACATACAAGCACTGCTGGATTTGTTCTTCTTAGTTTAAAATGTGCCTGAAAAATATTACTCAAAGTACTTTTTTTAAGGAATTTTAGTACCATTCTGTCTTTTATTTGGAAAAAAAAAGGTTAGTTTAACTATTGAAAGCTGAATTGTGTTGTTTTAGACCACATTTTCTCTGAGCTCTGGCCACATTTGTGTTATATGTAGAAATATGAAGATACAGTAGAGATACTTGTACTGTAGGCGTCTCAGTAACTCCTATTTAAATGAAGCTGACTGCAATTACATGGCAAAAATTCAATTACAAATACATCTTTAAAAAAATGAAAGAAAAGTACAGTTACCTGAAAGATCCTTTCAGTTTTGTGAGTATTTATTTTTGAATCTGTTTCTTTCCATCCCTGTTCATATGTCATTGCTATGTGCACATCAAAGTGTGTTGGCAGTATTCCCATTTACAATCCACAAGTGCGAGGAAGAATTCTAATTATTGTCATGACATAGGTCAGGCATGTAATGTGCCTCCATAGGCATTCATTTCATACACATCTTACATCATCATTGCTCTGCTCCTGTCTGTCCCTTTGAGCTATATAATAATATTTGTAGTTGTATTCAATAAATGTAAATACCAAATTTACATTTTGTGTATATTTTTTCAGGTTAGCAGCGAATTTAAAGGACATTTACCAACACAAACTGTGGTATTGGGGTGACAGGTGTTCAGTCAATTGAACATTTCTCAAGGGCATGTTAAGAATCTGCTACACAACATTAGCTCCTGGTGGTAATTGGTTTCTTTATTAGAAAACAATCAAAATCAATGATCGGGCATAGGGTTGGTCTAAACTGGGACAAAGACAGATTAAACCAGGAACCTCCATGGATCTGCTATACATAAACACTATAAGATGAACGGGACTAATACTAATTCCCTTTCAGTGTGTCTAGTTGAATCTGCTCTTGTATGCACCCTGTTCACATACTCCTGCTGTGATTGGGGTCAAAATGTTACAGGTAGAACTAGAAAGCCATGTATTCAAAAGCAATACAAGTCCATATAAATCTGGGGAATCCCACAGACCAGTGAGTAAAATGTACTCTACTCTTATCGTTCGTCTGCACCTGCATCATTTCTGCCTAAAACCATTTGTTGGCATATCTTTGAATGCCCAGCCATGCTCCCATAACGCTATCACACAGGGTTTTCTAATACTATATTTTTATGAAGTTATCAAGGTGAAGGCAAGGAGAAAATTGGTACAAAATTGCATTTGCAGAAGAAAATATCATTCAAGTAGAAAACTTATGGGTTTGTATGGTTTTTACTTTGCATACAGGCAACTACTGAATTATTGTACAGTGACAGAGTTAGTGAATTCGTTCCGAGGGCTGAAGCTAACAGAATTTTATCTAGAAAGTACCCAAACTTAAAATGAATCAATATATTAAAATTATATTATATCAAATGTACTTATGTTCATTCAAACTTATTAAAATTTGCACACACTTTTTCAACTCTGGATTAGATTTTGCTTTCAAAATTATACAGCTCAAATGAATAAATAAAAACAGCTTGCTTATTTATGCAGGGAAGGTTATGATGAAAAATGCAAAATGAAATGAAATGGATGTGTACAATCTCTCTCATTTCTGAAATTCAACCATTACTTCTGTGTACTTTTTGTGAAGAATACGAGGAATACTGGAGCTGTGTATTGCTAAGCTCCCATTACCCATAGTTTCCTTATAAAAAGTATTGCAACATGTGTGGGATTGCTGTGATAATTTGATCAAAATACGATCAAATTGTTGATATTCCAGGCTCAAACTGTGCTACACTGACGTCCACTCAGAAAAAAAAAAAAAAGTATTGATGGACTGTGCTATTGCAGTAGATGCTAAAAGCCATGTTATTTGACTAAAAGAGACAAAAAGATCTATTGATTTTTTCTGTCTGTTTCTTATAGTTCTTGAATGGGTCCAACAGAACGTAATGTGTATTAGATATGCACTAGATGTTTTTAATGCTAACTAAACAGTCAACGATGGACATGTAATTGTATGCCTATAATTGTAAGCTCATGGTCTATATACAGTATAACCTGAACCTTTTACGTGATGTAATCAATGACGCATGATTGTAAATGGCTGATTTGTAACCTTTTGTATCAGGGATTAAAAAGATAAATTCACAAACAACTCAGAAAAGTCATGGTCTGTTTCCTGCAGAATTTCATCACCAATCAAACACCAGTATCATGGTGGTAGAGCGGAGTATTTTGGAAAAAAGCCACAAAACAAAAGCATGTACCAGACTAGATTAAATTCTGTTATCTACTGATTAAAGGTATTTTTTTTAGTTATAACATTATTCAGTTTTAATTTCCCAATATTGTTGCGTCACAGCTACAAACACTGCAATTTTTAAGTCCACAAATCATCGCCAGATTTGTTCAAAGCCTTTCCACTGCATACTTAAATAAAAATGTTGGGGCATGTTCATAATTAGCTATGATGATTTGTTTTTCCTCATGGTAATTCCTTCTTCTGCCACCAGATTCCAGTATGGGGAGCACTCAAACTGGAAAATAATGTCTGGTTCTATACATGGTCATTATTTTAAATTTAGACAAAGTAAAGGTACTTCCTTTTAAAGGCCAATAATAATACAAATATACACAATATGTGCCTTGGACCTTGGACCTCACCTGGAACCATATTTTTCTTACTGAATGTATAATCAAAAGCAGATTATAGACACACATGGTACTTCTTGACTCATTCCATTTTAAGTGAACATTGTGGGAATAAAACCCTCAACCTTTTTCGCTAAAGAGCTGTACATTATCACATAGATTGGACTGACGTATTGTACTTCTCTCAGAATTAGTATAAATAAAGGCATGCAAACATACAATAAGGTCTTAGATAAAATAGACTTTGACTAAATGTAAATACAAACTATACACTATGGACAGAACAACAGTACAGAACTAGCAGTGCAAATACATGAAGCTTTGATGAAATGGGTTATTTAAAGGGACAGATGTTATAAAGTGCTCATGAGTCCAAAGGCAAAGGGGGGAACTGTTCTTGTTACAGTGTACTTCCAATGGAGGCTATGGTCAAGCTGACTTTAACCTGCAGTGTCCTGTCCCTCTGATTGTTCCTCTCTTGTTTGTTTTGAAAGCAGCGAGCGGAAGAGCAGCACTCTACCACATGTGACTTCTGTGAGCTGTGCGTCCTCCACGTCCCAAATCAAGCCGGATTTTAGGAGAGTGAAAAAAGACTGGGCTATGAACAACACGCCGCCAGGATTACGGTTGGTGTGTGGACTTCTATTTTATCTACATTATATTATTTTTTTATTTAAAGTTGAATTAGATCTGGGCTGTTCCTTTTCTGTTAATGTGACCCCCCCCCCAGGACAACATCAGCTTCACCGATGCTCCTCCAGGAATACTTACTGTATGGGGTGTGTTCACTAATCTAATCATTAACTGTCAGAGTGGTAGTTTTATGACTAGTTCTTCCTAATTCAGCAGTGCTCAGCTCAGTGTTACACCCAACAAAAGGTGACGGTTTAGACCTGAAATGATTTATTGATGTGTTTTTTTAATGTGTGACTTGAATCGCAATTGTAGATTGCTGTGGAACCTACAGTTTCTTCCTTGAAATCTTGTTTCAGACAGAAGACAAAATGTGCAAACTCACATTTGAATTTCATGGGAACAAAATGTAGGGTGAATGTTCTTAAGGGCTTACATGCTTTATTGATTTGATCTAAGCTCAGTAACTCAAACTAGCATGAGATTTGCAAGTTGGATTGTGAATGCTCTACAAGAGCATCAGCCATGGTGGTTCATCTAACAGTGGTACAGTACAGAGAGAATTTAAATACTTAATGAATTACTTTTGGTGTTAACATAATTTGGTACTCTATAAATGATCTGACAATATATTTTTTTTTTAAAAATCATGACTAAAATAGGTGTGATTCTGTGCTAACTAATTTGGGCTAGTTTCTTACACATGTACTGGCTTTGTATTTCCTGCTTGTTTGTGGAGCAGTGAAGTTGTTTTCTGCTGACAGAGTCCTATAGGGATTATAATGCACACACTACATGCCCTGCTGCCCATTGTCCCACACTGTTGTGTCTTTTTCAATTGACGGACAAATAAAAGCAAGTGAAATATGCATTGTCACAAGCTTTCAGAGGGCCAGAGCCGACCATGTTAGAACTGAGCTAACACCAAACAGAAATGAAGCTCTGGGCCCAGCAACAGCTGCAATGTCTCTCAACTACATCAAAAACTTCTACGAAGGATGTGTGAGTACAAGCACCAGCGTGTTCTACCTTTACAGTAGAGGTGTTGTTGTTGTTTTGACAGGACTGGTTGTTATGATGGAGTATGATATACGATTTTTATCTCTTGATAACCAATAACAAATAAAAGACAGATTTTTATGGTGTGGTAGTAGAGGACTAATTATATTGAAATTGATCGTAAAAACAGCAGAACTGCAAAGGTGAAATGATCTGATTGTGTTGTAGAGAGATGAGAATATCAAGGCGCTTTTGTTTGGTCTCTTGTGGGTCTCTTTGTCTGAGCTTGTTTCATGGTAATTCACAAGTCCATCTGTCGACTGCAGCTGCTGTCATCACAATGTGTCTGAGTTTTCATGTTTGAAAAAAAAAATAAAAAAAATACAGGAATGCAGTTTGATTCACAGCGAGTGTAATGGTCTGGACAGATTTCAAACAAACATAACTTGACATTTCATGGTAGTTGTGTTTATCGAACATAGCTACTTTGAAATGTTCAACTTTTGTGAGTTTTGGTAGAAATACTTCTTTTCACACCTTAGTAACCTGAGTGCAGATGCCTGAATCACAAATATTAAACATAGTTGAATAATTGTTGTAGCTATATCTTTACAGTCACAGTGGATTTAATGGCACTACAAAGATAAACCTGACTCACTGTTTGTGTGCAGCTGCGGCCTCCGACGGTGATTGGACAGTTCCACACTCTGTTCTTCGGGTCAGTGCGGATGTTCTTCCTCGGAGTTCTGGGATTTGCAGTTTATGGGAATGAGGCTCTGCACTTCAGCTGTGACCCAGACAGAAGAGAACTCAATCTGTTCTGCTACAACCAGTTCAGACCAATAACGCCACAGGTACAGCGCCCTGTCTGTCATCACCACGATGACCATCGTACACTCACAAAACACACAAAGTCAGTCATTAAACACTGAGTCAGCCTAAATCTCATTTTGTTATTGTGAAATGTATATGGTTTAATCATTAGAAACAGTGAACACATACTTCTAACATACACCTCTCTGCTGTTGCCCTGGTAGGTGTTCTGGGCTCTCCAGATGGTGACTGTACTAGTTCCTGGAGCAGTGTTCCATCTGTACGCTGCCTGTAAGAACATCGACCAGGAGGAGATCCTGGAGAGACCGCTCTACACCGTCTTCTACATCATCTCTGTGCTTCTGCGCATCATCCTGGAGGTCATCGCCTTCTGGCTCCAGAGCCACCTTTTCGGATTCCAGGTGTGTTCCTCCACCAGGAAAAAGACAATTTTCCAATCACAGTACTACTGTATTAATGTGAGCACTGATTTATCCATCTGGAAGGATTCACAGTGGAGGGCAGACTCATAATGGAGGCCAATATTTAGTTCAAATATTTGTGGTGGTTCTACAGATGTGTAGCTGCATACCTTTCAGGGTTAATGTTGCTATGTTTTTTGCTAGAAACAAATATTGAAAGAATTGCTTTTTTATCACAACAAAGTTAAAACTTCTTGGCTCAATACAGCCACATTGGTTCGGAATCCAAATAAGTCAAGTCCAAATAAGTCCAAATAAGTTGGAACTGTGCTTTAGTAAAAGCAGCTCATGGCACAGTGTGTGAGTATGTGGCTGCAGTGGACCCCACAGCCCCATCTAACCTCTCCTGTTCTACAGGTGCACCCACTGTTCATGTGCGACGCCAGCGCTCTGGAGAAGGCCTTTAACGTGACCAAATGTATGGTCCCTGAACACTTTGAAAAGACCATCTTCCTCAGTGCCATGTACACGTTCACCGTTATCACCATCATTCTGTGTGTGGCAGAAATATTTGAGATTCTGTGTCGGCGCCTTGGATATCTCAACTACCAATGACACGCGTACACTGTGAGGAACTGAGTCATTGTGCCACTGGTGCTGCCATTTTGAATGGTCTGTATGTGGGAGCCTAAAGTGGAGGTCCATTGTGACTGAGGTGCACCCATGAATCCTGAATGTTCCAGCTGGTGGGTAGTACTGACTGTCAGAGGGAGTGTAACCTCTTTATAATGAGTCAGAAGAACAGGAGAGAAGACAGGTGCAGTTTTGTTTCAGAACAGACATGAAGCTTCTAAGTGTCCTGTGCGATGCTACACAATGTGTGATCATGTCTGTGACAGGTGACAGTGTCAGACAGAAGAACGTGTGTACTGTTGCTGTGTTTGTTGGTCAGAAGAACGTGGATGGGCCGAATGTCAGGCCACTCAAACAGAGTCAAGAAGGTCTTACATTTGGGTCATGATTGGATTGCTCAATATTTCCTTGTATGACAGTGCCTCTGGACATGAGTATTATCATGCTACACTAACTGAAATGGGGCCTGCAGCTCTACACAGACAATGTGCTGACTCTACACTCTTATTGTGAGCCAAAATGGCTGACGTCACACTAGTTAAATTGTCCAAACATCGGCACACTTTAGGGTTTGCTTTGTTTCAGATTATTGCCAGTCAAGTATTGCAAGTTCAACAAACAAGACCAATATTCCATGAAGATACTCAATAAATACATAAATGTTCACTGAAGAACTGGAAATAGTGTTCTTACATCTCTTTAACTCTCTCTTGTATGTGATCTGACCAGCTATTACTGTATTATGAATTATTGATTACCTCTGATGTATTCTCTTGAATCAGACATCCATCCATCTTGAGTTAGTCTGTTGATCTCAGGTAAAGTGCAGGACTGGACTGAGTGGACTCACAGCAGAGGGACTTCTCTGGCTGTTTAACTCCTCAGATCTGGTTAAGATCTTTAAGTTCTGGTGCTAGTACTATGCTTAGTTTGTAGATACTTTATGGACTTGAAACATGGCAGATGCCATGAAAAGTGCAATGTGAGTTCAACATACCATTATTTGTTATGAAGATTGTATAATTAATGACTTTCTCACCCGTATACCCAGGGCTGCCAAAGCCAGTTTATGCCTGCGTATTGAATTTCACTCATTGAGCTGTCTGCCTTAGTATCCTTACCTTCACTTTGCACTCAGCTGTACCAGACTGCATTATTTCTTGTCCAATGTCCTGATAAAGAGCAGATTTGAATTCAGGAGTTTAACTGTGCAAGACTTGAATTATTTTGTGAGAAATGATTGCATATGTAGCATAACAACCACTTGTAAATACATTTAGAATGTGGTCATTACTGACATGGATTTATGTATATCTATTTGTAGTACTAAACATACTTTATATACAATGTGTAATGTGTACTATTAAAATAAAGTTTTCTTATTCCCCAGCAGCAGAGACACACTTCTCTGTTGTTTGTCAATGTACTGTTTTCACAAGACACACATTTTACCAGCAACAAAGAACAAATACTTTAATATGTCTTTGTGAACTGTTCTGTCAGATAAGAGTAATGAAGAATAATAAAATTTTCCACAAGTGTCTGGATTAATCAAATCATTTTCAAGCGAAAAAGAAAGAATGTGGGAAATACACCTTATTGATGAAGGTGTGGATTAATATTGACTATAAATCAAGTAATATGTGATTTATATGTACTTTTCTGGCCTAACACACACACACACATGCACACACACTATTAAATTTTTGCTGGATTTCAGATTACATCACAGTGGGATGGAGGTAAGCGAAAAGCTACAGAGTTTGTGTTGTGTGTAATTGGGGCAATGCATATTGTCACAAAAAGATCAGGTTCAATTATTTCAGATTTTTCATATTTATTAAAACTGATACTTTTTTCCATCTTAACAGTGGGAGGAATAGAGGAGGGCCAAGCACAACACTGATACAGGGCAGACATGCACACCCAGAAACCAAGAGACCCATATTGTTTGTGTTTTGAAATGATTAGCTGACTAGAGCTGGACCCCATTTGTCACTGTTTTAAAAGTCACTGCAGCCTCACATCACTGCAGCAAACAAAGGCCCACTTCCTTGACACAGCTCATAAATCACCCATCATACTAATTTCTTTGTTCTCTTTTTTATCTTTTTTTTTTTTTTTTTTTTACTAAAGGGAAGAAGGAGAAGACATGGAGTTTGGAGACGTGGTCATTATTTGTCTCTGCTCTGTCTAAAAAACAAAGGAAGGAAGCCAAAAAGATATTACAACCAGTCAGTAATGGCTTTACTGTTAATTCATCAACGGAAAAGAAAGGCGTGTTTGTCAGACAAATATGTTCTGTCATAGCCTACTGCACTCAGCCTAATTGCTAAAGATGGGATGGGAATTTTGGATTGATTGAATAGATTGATTTGTCTATTGTGAATATTGATTGGTGTAATTTGTCTGTTAGACTCACCTTGTCATATTGGAAAACTTTTAGGTAAACTTTGACCACAAGACAAGAGGGAATTCCCGCGCATCAAAGGAGTGGCACCTGATCTCATACTGACGTCACCGTCCCATGAAGGCGACGACTCCTATTGGTCACTGACGCGGAAGTACAAGCAACACTATATGCTAACAACAACAAGCAATCTGTTCGGACTTTCTTTATCAATTTCTGATCTTGTGGGTCTTCTCAAACGCCATGGCTTTACCGGCCCCGCTGAAAGCCGTGCAGCATCACCTCCGGACCGCCCAGGAGCACGAAAAACGGGACCCGGTTGTGGCTTATTACTGTGAGTTTGCGTCGAACAGTGGCTAACGCTAGCATTATATAGAAATGCATTGTAGAAACTGCGCTTTGTTCAGTTGTCAGTGCGTTTAATCTTTGTAAATTGTAATATAGTTTTCACATGATGATAGTGTTTGTCATATTGTTGGTGTAAATGACATAGATGAGGTGTAATTAGCGTAGTTTACACGTGGCTTACGTTAGCTGCTGCTGCTGCTGCTGCTCAAAACTTATAAATATACGCGAACGTCATGTGGGAGTGCGCACTAAAATGAAAAACTACTGTCTAACTACGAGAACTATCAGTATTTTGTTTCAGTATTAGGGCTGCTCAAAGGCTGCCTTGAAAAACAACTGCCTGGGCAATCTCTTAAACAATAATCCAATCATTAACTGGAAAAAATATTGATAGAGCTTCAAGCTATTTGGTTGTGTTGTTGAATATAAATTGTATGGAGCAAGATGTGAATAAGTTTAATTTTGAGTTTCATTTGCTAATAGTTGTTAATGATTAGAGAACTGCACAAAACACTACATGGTATTTCTGGTCTGTCCTGAATGTATTGAGTCATACGTCAAAGTGTGGCATGTGTGGCTCAGTTGTAAAGAATGGCCACCACCCTGATCAGAGTACACTAAATACACAAGGAGGCTAAGGGTAGCAGAGAGGGACCTAAGATATATGAATGAATAATATCTAATAAAGCTATTGCTTGACTTTTCCAGAGATTTTTTACATTAAAAGATTCACATGTAATATTTAGTACTAATTGTAAAGTTTGATTACTTTTGCTGTGTCATGTTGCATAGAGTAATTCAAAGTGCTTTACAGAATAAGAAAGACATTAAAATCACAATACAAACAAATCAAAACATAAATAATCAGCTTAAAATTTAAATTAAAAGAGAAGAGTGCAGAATAAAAACCTTTCGAGCCTGAAAACTAGAAACACTGTTTCCCCAATATTGAGATTTATAAAAAATATAAAATATTGAGATTTATAAAAATATTGAGATTTATAAAACCCTCCATACACTCCAGCAGGTCATTTCCTCTTCATAGATCACACCTGCAGCAGAAATCTGTGCACATGATCCCACCTCACGTCATGCCCAGTGGCAGAGTAGCAATCGGGAGATTTCCCCCTTGGCCAACAGCCTATGTGGGGTGGTGTCAGGCTTGTTTGATGCGAGATGGGAGAGATGTGAGAAGGGTGCGCGGTTGGGGGAGCGAAGCGGCTGCACTCTTCGGTGGCCGCAAGCCCCTCTCGTATCTCCCGTCTGGCACAAACCGACTCTGCTGCGGTTCTTTGAGGAGCTGTCATCAGCCGTTTCTTTCTGCTTTGTTTCATCGTGGGCTGCAAAGTACCATCAAGCCCTGTGTTAATTTTAGCCCAAAACCTCAGAAAAGATCCTCCAGCGCTTACTGCTATGTCAGTGGACTGCTAATAGCATCAATATAAACACTTCCCTTTCGAAATAAAACCCTCTGCATTAACAAACTGCGGAATGGGCCTTATTGTGAAAAGGTTTTTAAAATGACAATACACTAACTCTGTGCAAAACACAAAAAGCTATCCTGTCCAGAGCTTCAGTGAGTTCAGCTGATTTTTAGATGTAATTTAACTATTAAATTGAACATTTTACTTGACATAAATTTTAAATCAATCGAAATAAAGTCTGAATGATCAGCGTTCAGTGATCATTCACTGAACGCTGAATCAAGTGTGTTCTGAAATTAAGGGAATTGTGAATCAATTTAGGGCTATGCATGTATATGTGTGTATCAGGTTTTCTTATCATGGTCACTCTATCAGGGTACATATTATATATATTGTGAGGTTCTTGGCAATACCCGGTCCAAATTGAAATTGAGTTTGAAATGTTAGTACCTTCACAGCACTAGACTGAACTACCATTGCATTAGTGACATTATATTCAACTCTGAGAGGTGCAGATGTTTTCACACACTTAGGACTTGCTGAAGGACCAGATTTGTTGTGGTGAGATCTTAGACCCTCTGAGAGCCTCTTCTCAGTGTGTCCATCCTGGTCTCCTTTACCCAGTGCATTACGGACATGGTCCTTTCACTCAAGTGCTCTGTTTGGAGATACACAGCACTGCTTTGAACACTGTTATGACCATTAGACCACTGCAGTGTAAACCATTACTTTATGAAATCTTGTTGTATGAAGATTTACACTGAGTGCATTTAATACGTAGTACATCAAACATAAGCAGAAAACTGAGACGAGTTTGACAAGGGACAAATTGTGATAGACTTGAGCAGCTCCAAAACTCGATCAAACTTGATCAATCCATGAGCGAATGAGTTCAGCTTCGCCTGTTCTGAAATGCATGCAGCTGTTGTATTAGGTTATTCATGTTTCAGTTTTCCCTCAAAAGATATTGCTCCTGGATCAGTATCGCAGTGCTTGTCAGAAAAATCGTTAAGACAGTTTTCCAAAACCGTTCTGAGCCGTTCCTGCTGCAGTGAAGGCACACTACCTTCATCCCCTTATCTGTTTGAGCTGGACACAGTATAATTGGATAATGTCTGGACAGTGTTTGGTGCCATATCACAGATCAGCGCTGCCCTCCTGATGCTGTGATGAATGCACATGATTGGACTGTCTTTAATTACACGTCTGGAGGGTGACACCACATTACTCTTTATTATTTATATTTATTCAACAAAGGCAACAGAGGAGTAGCCTCGCATCCTCTGGAACACAATACTACAGGAGAGGAGTGAGTGGAGTGACAGAGAGGTTATTGTTTTGCCTAGAACGTTTCACAGTGGCGGAATATGGCATTTAATGTATCTATCGCCGTAGAAACAACCAGGTGATGCCAGCAGGCCAAGTCACTGGTGAGATATGGGCAGTCGAGCCTCCTCACATTAAGAATGCATGTTTCTTAATTCCTGACAATGCAATAACATCAAGCAGGTGGTGGACCCCCTACCGGAAAAGTTATATTGTGCACCTTTAATGTTCAATTAAACTAATTTTCCATGTACCACGCCTGGACAGTGATAAATTTGGACATGGATTTTGATCTAGTGAAAGTGATGGTTAACATTCTGGTGTGGTGATTAAAAGGCCCATATTACACTATTTTCTTATCCATGTTCAAATGTTGTTTCATTGTCAAAAACATACCTGGAGTTGTATTTTCTTTCATTCACACATGTTTAAGTCACAAACCCTACATAGCTACACTGAGTTCTTTTCTCATATGGAAAATACTCTGTTCAACCTTGTGATGTCATGTAGTAATACAAGAAGTGCTCCACTGTGTTTTTAAACTCCATACACCTTCACTAGAATCAATGATGATTTCACCGCTGGAATTGCCAATCTCTATTGAACTAAATGTAAAGCTGTAGCTGTTAACTTGAAAACTACCACTTCATGACATCACAAGATGGAACAGAGCATTTTGAGCTTTGGAGATGTAGACAGACTAATAATAAAGGGTTACTCAAAAATGTGTGAATGAAACAAAACACAATTCCGGGTATGTTTTGGTGAGCTTACATGGCTTAAAGTTCACAAGATCAGTTTTGTATAATATAGGACCTTTTAAGAGTCAAAGCTGTTGATAGAGCAAAGTGAAACTAATTCTTCTAATGTCGTATGTGTCTCATATGTTTCTTGAGTTCTAAAATATGTAAAAATAGAAAATATGTAGCCCTATGCCAGTGCCTCTCTCTTGCTCGTTGTATGTACAGTATCTGTGTCCTAATATGACAGTTCTGTTTGTGTTAGCTCAAGTTTAGCTGGCTATATGTGTGTTTACTCTCTAGAGCTGCGTTCATCCTCGCAGTGTGGATGTCTCCAGTCTCAGGCTCATCACTGTTCCCTGATTGGCTGCAGAAGGATCAGGCTCAGGCACTCAGCATGCTGGGAGGTGGATTACAGTGCAGGCAGGAACGGATGGCTCTGTTTGGGAAAGGATGCAACAAAGAGATGAGTTTTAGTGTTAGGTTTGTGGTGGAGAGGCATCTGATGAGATGGTTAATATAACACTTAAGTTTGATCCGTGATGTAATTTTAATGTTTTGCTGTTTAAATTATGGTGTGGACAATGTTAACTAACAAATAAAAATGTAAATATAATATAATCCCCATGACAGTATTCACCTGTATACCCTTGTTTAAAACGTTACACTGCAATTTTTTTGTTTATTTTAATCAGTTCTTTTTGGCTTTGCTCTTTTTTAAAGTCAGTTTACTGCTGGATATTCTGTTTTTGCCAATCTTCAAACAAGCCTTACAATATATATTTTTAATTCAGGTCCAAACGTTTCGGTTCCTTGACTTTAAATACCTGTGTCAGTGAGCCAGTACATACACCGCACTGATATATTTAACAGCAGCACAGGTGCTCGCTCATCACGACTGCGCTCGGCACAAACAGCACTCACATTTTAACAGGCCTACATGTGTCCAGACAGAGCGCAGTGTATCATCTTACCGGTAAAACAGCAGAGCTGAAGAAACAGCATCCACAGTTACAATTTGTATCATCACATATCAAGTCTCCAGTGAGGGGCCTTTACAGTGTCTCAAAGTCAAAGTGTTGTGCGCAATAATAAATCCACATCCAGCCACAGTCTGCAGTGTAAAACTGAAGCCAAACAGATAATATGAACCAAACTCCGCCAACATTCTTCTCCTCCTCGGTCCTGATAAAAGGGTAATTCACAAATAAATGTGGTGTAGTAAATATATCCAGTGTGGAGCACGTGTGCGTAAAGATGTAGCCAAACAAATCCGCGTAAAGTTCGCTACTAAAGTCGCTAATGCTACTCCTCCATCCAGGTAACCACGTAGTAAAAGAGTACAGTTATTTATCAAACAAAGAGCTCTCTGCAGCGCTGCCTTTGATATAAAGTGCTGTATGCAGCGAAAACAAAACTTAACATGGACATGTCTGTCCATGTGAGGACCAGCTGTGTGCTCTAGTTTGCTTGCAATTTGCTTGTGTATTTGTTTTGAGTTATAACTTAACATCTGTAGCCTACTACTTTGTTTTAAAATATGAATTAACATAGTTATATCCGAATTCAAGGATTGAAAAGTATTTTCTCAATAATATTGGCCATTAATTAACATAAAAAATACAGGTACCGAAAAAAGGATGGGTATCGAAAAGCAGGTATGGTTAAGGTACTGGTATTGAAAAAAATCAAATGGTACCCAGTCCTAGTTTTATGTGACTGGCATTTGTCCATAACTTAAGAACTTTAAATGTTGTTTATTTTTGTTTTTCAGTTGTTAGAGGTCACTTTGTCACAGGGCTTAAATTTATGTGACAGCGGACTGGAATTCTAAGGATTTCTGTTGTCGTGGTTACTGTTTGTCTGACTCTTCTTGTCACAGTGGATAAACTTTGAGAGAGGTCTAGTGTGTTTGCTTTGTTTTGTTTTTAATAAGTCATAGGTCAGTATCAGTATTGGTGGGGGTTCAGATATGGGGATCGGTCTGATATTGAAAGTTTAGTCAATAGTTTAGCCAGCTAGTTTCTGAATATGTGTTTATGGGCCATGCCATGGATTTTAAAATCGGAATATTGGTATTGACTAATATCAAAAACGGTATTGGCTCCAAAAAAAAAAAAAAAAGGACCATTTCTCTTTTTCACTCCCCTGGAGGTTGGTGTGTAGATTCCCTACTTGCGTGCTGCTCTTGTGCTTTTTGCCATTGTTTAACATGATTGGTGGTTGTGGTATTATATTGGTCAACTAGTGCAAAGAAGCCTTGAGTTACCTCACAGAATGTTATTTTCTAAGTGTCTCTTCTGAATAGTAATTGTGATTTCCCTAACCATCACAGCCCACATGTTTGGGGAATTGTTTCATGGGATGTACTATTTATTTATTTGATTGGAACAATGCATGTTAATGAACAGACATGATACAACATGAATGTAAACATACTGGATTATAGCCAAAGGCTAATTTCCATCCGTAGTCTCAAGGGCTGGGGTCACAAAAGGGTCAAAATAAAAACTGTAAATGTAAGTGTTATAAAGTAAAATTTGTGCTTTGGTTGAGTGCATGTGGACTAGAGCAGATTAGAGTCTCACCTCTGGTCTCTCCAATGTGATGGACAGTGCATGTCTCCGGCCTTCACAGCCGTTCTGTAGGAGGTGACTCAAGAAATTCCAACTCTCAACCAGAGCAAAGGAAAAGCAGGACATCAGGCATAAAACAGACTTCCATGTCTAATCTTGACTAGTGGAATATGGTTAGAAAACCATATTTTGTAAGTATTTAATGATAAAAAATAGTTCCCTTTACAATGAAACAACAGTTCAAGAATCAGTTACAACCATTTACAGTCATCACAAATTGACAGATTTACTTTAACAAATTATATAGATTTATATTTTAGAAAATTGTTTTTATTTCAAGTTTACCATAAGTTGGTTTGGCACTGAACAAAAAAGTCCGATAAGCACCGGCACCGAAAAACAAACGTTCATTCGGTGCCAACTTTCGGTTAATATACAAATTACTGCTGTATATTATTTCTCCATACAGCATAATGATTAATTGTAATGTGAGAAAAAGGGATACACAGGACAATATCCTTAAAGTAAAGTAGGACCAAAAACAGGACAACCACGATTCAGCATGTCATTCTTTGTAATTATTTGTGTTATAGGAGTATAGCGCCACATGTTTATCTAAAATAATTTGAAGGTAATCTCATATTCATTGTATATTCATGTGTTGTGCAGCCGTCTTGTTGCAGGCTGAGCAGTGAGCAGTAGTGAGGTGAGGGAGGCCATGTGGCGGCAGTCCAGTGTTTTGTGGTTCATTGATGGAGACGGAGCAGACCACTGGAGGTCAGCACCAACATGTGTGTAATCCAAGGCTCGGACCCTCTCCCCTCTCTCTCCCCTCTCTCTCCCCTCTCTCTCC
>KN486479.1:0-24748 GCA_000787095.1 Periophthalmodon schlosseri
CGAACCCCGCAGCCGAACCCCGCAGCCACCCCACGCACCTTTCCTTTACCTTTTAATTCACCTTTAAACGAACAGTGTAGCCTTTCCTCTTACAGTTTTAAAAAGATACTACAATCCCAACTGAACCTGGTTTGCCAGTGCCTTAACTTGCAGATGGAGGACACGTACAAGTTTTTCTCATTCTTAATATATGGACAGGCCATGCCTCAAGTAAAAGCTCAGAACCTCCAGAATTCACTCACTGAGCTGCAAAGGCTCCACTAGCACTGATTAATGCTTGGCTGCAGGTGCTGGGGTTCAGGCAGTGGCGATACAGATCAGAGAGAGTCCTTTTAGGTTTAAACCAACTGGATTTCAGCGTTGAAACCATCAACTCAAATGAGAAACTCACATGAGGCTCATTCTGCTTTCTGATTGGCATTTTGGTTCTCAAGACAATTATCCAAACTATAACATACAAAAACATTGTCCCATTTTTTTAAAGAATAAATCGGCATTAGAACTGTTAAGAACTATTTTTGATTTGAGCATGGTGTATCATGCACCTGGGTACACAGATAGGCCAAACTTCAAAATCTTATATACAGTTCCTTTTAACTTCACCTTTACGTCACTGTTTCTTAATTATTTT
This sequence comes from Periophthalmodon schlosseri, assembly GCA_000787095.1. NCBI lineage: Eukaryota > Metazoa > Chordata > Actinopteri > Gobiiformes > Gobiidae > Periophthalmodon > Periophthalmodon schlosseri. Next base: position 632 of record KN486479.1, read on the forward strand.
TAAACTTTGCCTTTCCTTCACCTGTCTTTGTGTGTGCAGGTTTTTAACAAGCTGATCAGGCGCTACAAATACTTGGAGAAGGGTTTTGAGGAAGAGATCAAGAAGGTGAGTGTTGTTGATGCACTGTTTTACAATTTTACACCTGGTGTCTTGCACAGGTGTACTATTGTGGAGTATTATGTTCATACATACCTTTCATGGTACAGCATTATTATAGTGTTATAGTGTTGATGTTCTGGGCATGCTCACTAAATGGTACACATTCGCCTGTCACCATCGTTTCTATATTGACAATAAATACATTTTTTAAAAAGACACCTTTTTTGGGCTCATTACTTGCTATTTACACATTTGATTTAGTCTGGTGGATTATGGTCTGTTAGCCTTTCTACATTTAGTTTTTGACATTTGAAGCAGTTACCCATGTGATGATGTGAAAGCCCCCCCTGCTTCTAAAGTTGTAATTGAATCTGAAAGGCCTTTATAATATATATATATTTACCTTTATGTGCAGTTACTGCTGTTCCTCAAAGGGTTCACAGAGTCTGAGCGCAACAAGCTGGCCATGCTGACTGGCATCCTCCTGGCCAACGGCAGCATCTCTGCCTCCATCCTGAACAGCCTCTTCAACGAGAACCTGGTCAAAGAAGGTGGGCCCTTTACACAGCCAATATTCAAGTGATTGGGCAATAAGGTGTGCTGCTGTATTCTAACAGAGCAGACTGTAAACTTTTATCCAGTCTTTGTCCTTACTGGGTCTTTTGTCATAGATAAAGTTACAGATTTTTGCAGTCTCTTGAAAAGTTTTAGACATATATTTTTTATTTGTTAATGAAGGAGAGGAGAGCGTAGCTTCTGTGGACAGAGTGCAGGGAGCTGAGGAGGAGGCACTGAATTATCATTGCTGCTACAGGAGGAGGCAGAGCAACGTATGACACAGGGACTGCAGAGCTACAGAGGAAGACTTTACTCTTCTAAATCTAAATAAAACAAGAAATTCACAGAATGGAAAGCTAATTTTACTCTACTGTAGAATAATGATATAATAGCCTACAGGCCTATCTCTAAACATAGTGCTTAATAGTGAAGGGTATTGCACTCAAACTGGTACATTGTTTTAGAAAAAAACATAGTAAAAGGGAAAATTTACAGCAATATTTCTTTGTTCACAATGTACAAAAGTGTTTAAAATGACAAGAAATGTATAGAAATAATATTGGCCTAATGGCGATTATTGGCCTAAGCTTCCCACAAAGTATCGGCCTAAAATGTCCATATCGGTGCATCTCTGGTTACAAGTTACTACACATACATACTATTGTTAGTTACATGTGACTAGACTCTGACCTGACCCTCTACTCCTGCAGGTGTCTCTGCTGCTTTCGCTGTCAAACTTTTCAAATCCTGGATCAATGAGAAGGACATCAACTCTGTGGCTGCCAGTCTGCGCAAAGTGGGCATGGACAACCGGCTCATGGTGAGCTCCAGTGTGCTGTGCTGCCTTCTAATGCGCTTGTACGTTTACTGTTGTTAAACTCTCATGTTTCTCACAGGAACTGTTCCCTGCCAACAAGAGGAGCTGTGAGCATTTCTCAAAGTACTTTAACGAGGCTGGTCTGAAGGAAATCTCTGACTTTGCCCGCAATCAGCAGTCCATTGGAGCTCGCAAAGAGCTGCAGAAGGAGCTCCAGGAGCAGATGGCCCGCAGCGACCCCATCAAGGAGGTGAGGCCTGGACTCAGCAGCACTGTTTGGATTTTATTGTAGCACTTAAGGCTAACTAAAGCCATCTGCTTCTAAGACCTTTACACTTATCACTCCCTCAGAGCATGACCAGGGCTGACTTGGTGTTTGAACGTAGGGCTGCATAAAACCCAAGCACTGAATCATGGTCTAAGGGTGGGCCATATGGCCGTTTCGATTTAAATTCAATGAATTGCCTTCAAATCCCAAAAGACTTGTGAAATACAATAAAAGTGGCAGCTCTGAGATGTTTGTGTGCTTTGCTCTCAGATTATCGCCTACACCAGAGATGAGATGAAGAAGGCCGGCCTGTCTGAGCAGACAATAATCGGCATCATCTGGAGCAGTGTGATGAGCTCTGTGGAGTGGAACAAGAAGGAGGAGCTGGTCACTGAACAAGCCATCAAACACTTGAAGGTGGGACACTGCTCTGCTTTTAGCCTCTTACACTGTGTTCATCTGGTGGCCCGTTCACCGTGCACTCAATTGTTGTTGTTCATATCACTTTATCTGTCCCTGTGGGGCTATAAGACGTCACTTTAAACACACACACACGCGCTCATCATTAAAGTGCTGGACATGTGCAAAGTGGTGGAGGCATTGATGATATGCAGAGTTTCAGAGCTGGATGGCCTGGGCTCTGTGTTCTCCTCCTCTGGGTCCTACAGGGGAAGCTGGAGGGCAGCCACTCACACTGGACAGGATATGGATGGATGTCCTAACTTCTCACTTTCTCCAGATGGTTGCTTTCAGACTAGGGACACACATTTTTCTTTATCCGTTAGTTGGAAGCCTTTGTGGCCCTTAGTCTTTTATTGTTTACATGATCGGTTTGTTACATTTCCTGGTGGGCAGGTGGCCTACGTGGGCCAGTGTCGGGGCTTGTTTGATGCCAGAGGGGGCAGATAAGAGAAAGGTGCATGACCTGTGGAGAGTGCCAGGCAACAGCAGCCACACACACTGGCCTCTGCTGCAGCTGACCCTTCCTGTGTGCCACTTCTTGCTTTGCTTCATCACGGGCCGCAAAACGCCATCAGTTACTAAATGGACCAAAACCTCAGAAAAGTTGTACCTTCTGCATTGAAGAGCTACTTAAATTAACTTATTGCAAATGTCATTTTAAATCTTTTCACAATAACACAAGCTTTCCTGTTGAGAGCACTGGCCTAAAATATTAATTGAATTGACAGTTAGCCAGGAATAACAGATTTAACATTAAATATTAATCTATTTTTTCAACTAAATGTAAAGAGAAAAAGGTGCAACTTTTGGAAAAATATCCCGTGAAATCAGGTTTTTAAACATGCAACGATCCCCTGATTATTACTCCATTTAGCAAAACTGCTCATTTTCATCTAGACATCATTTGTATGGGGGCACCGTGTATGGGCGCTCCCTTGTGGTGCAGTTGTGTATTTCATGTATCTATGGGAGACGCTTTCTCCTGGGCCCTATTCAAGCCTACTCAGCCCACAAGTCCACGTCATCCATGCTCCCACGCAACAATTTTCTATAAATGTACAGCAGTATGACAAACCTGATGCGATGTGCATGGTGATTGTGTTGTGATGGTGCTCTGAAGGGGAAGTAACGTTAATGTTGTTTTAGGCATTTTCAAAACAATAAGATAACATCTAAATATGTGATCGAAATATGTTATGGGGTATTAACTGCAAACGCATAACAGTAAAATGACTCCTCTTTAAGCTTAGAACAAGTCTCCAGGAAATGACTGTAAAGTCCCCAAGAAGCATGGAAACCGAGCGCGTGTGCATGTGTGTGGCCCTGACTTGACGGCTGCGTTTGTCCCACAGCAATACAGCCCTCTGCTGAAGGCATTCACCTCGCAGAGCCAGTCGGAGCTCAGCCTGCTGCTGAAGATCCAGGAGTACTGCTACGACAACATCCACTTCATGAAGGCCTTCCAGAAGATCGTGGTGCTGCTCTACAAAGGTTCGTGCCCTCTCTCTTCCTCCAGCCATATGACAGTGGGCTCAGAGCTTAGTGAAGAGTAGTCGACTAAGAATTTATTTAGTTGACTACAGGTCTAGAGACATGTCTTGCTGATTGATTAGGTGCCTAAAAAAGGGGGTGTGGCCAAAGCTCTCAAAACTATTACATATCAATATATCTGACCCAAACTGCACTCCCAAGACTACACCTGCAGGGGAGTTCATGCAAAAATTATTTATGCAGAAAAAAAGTACTAGGAAACAATGTATTTATATAAAGACAGATTCAACCTCCAACTCCTATCTGTGAATCATGAGTTTAATCTACCTTTTTACATGGGGGAAGGCGGAGTAATTTTCAGTTTAAAAAAATTCTTTTGTATACGTTTAGCTGTGGTTTGGCTGCTGGATTTGTTGGAAAGATGCCAAACTGTTTAAAGTAGCACTGAATTTCCTGAATAGATTTAGAATGATCTTGAGCTGTATCAGAACAAGTATAAGACACATAGACTAGTACACGCCCATGGACCACTATGGAACCTACCTGGACCACTGAGGGATTACACAGATATAAGGCCACAAGTGCTATGATTTAATGTTCAAAATCACATTCTGTTGTCTAGAGTGTTCAGTCGGTATTGAGCATGTGTGTGTGCCCACAGCCGACGTCCTCAGTGAAGAGGCCATCCTCAAGTGGTACTCTGAGGCCCACCTAGCCAAGGGCAAGAGCGTGTTCCTGGAGCAGATGAAGAAGTTTGTGGAGTGGCTCAAGAACGCTGAGGAAGGTAGTGTGTCCCTCTGCTGTCATGTGAGCATCTCTAATGTGAACGGGTGAAGAGCCTGGACCTAATCTTCTCTCTGTCCCCTCGTCCTCTCTCTCTTGTCCTCTCTCTCTCGTCTTCTTTCTGTCTTTGTCTCTGTTTGTCTCTCTCTCCTCTCTGTCCCCTCTCTGTCTCTGTGTCCTCTGTGTGCAGAGTCTGAGTCTGAGGAGGAGGAGGCGGACTAGACCACAGCCACATGTGTGTTGTGGTTATATTTGCAGCAGGAGCAGTAGAATGTTCCACCTTGTTTCTCTTCTACCTCTGCTCTATCCCCCACGGCCCACACGACGACCCACACGACGAGCCTCCCACCGAGCCTCCCACCGGTGAGCCCTGGCTGAAGGCACAAACAATCCTCCTGTTTTGGGCCCTTACCGCCTTCAGTCTTTAGTTTGAAAACATTCCATGTGATTTAGGTGACCACAGCTGGCAAAACCCATCATTGGAGAATCCTGTTGCCAATCGAGTATTCCCGAGCTGTCATTGGCCCCGTTTAGTCCCAGTTCTTGTTGTAATGTTGCTGAGCTGCAGTGTCACACACTGTCAGTGTAGAAGAGCCAGCTCCTCGCCAGCAAACGCATTACTGTTGGTTTCTACTTTCTTTAACCTGATACAAAACCAATTGACTTTTTTATGAATAAAAAGTTATTAAATCATAATTTGCGTGAGCATTTGAGTCATTTAATCTGAACATAGATATTTTATTACCAAAGGATGGTTTATACAATTTTAATGTTTGAAAGAGTTGTAATGTAATTGTAACGTAGTAATATTGGCTGGATTAAAATTAAATGTGTGGGTAAAAACTACTCATAAGAACAACTAGTTGAAAACGTTTTCATGAGCCTTAATTATTCTAGGACAAAAAGTTACAAATGTTTTTTACCAGAGCATTAAAATAACGCGCTGGTGTGTACAGTGCCATCACATTTTATTGTAGAAAAATACATTCTCTGTTAGCAGCAGTTTGGTGATCCAATGTGCAAAGGTCAGTTTACCATGTGGAGGTAGGTCTTCAGACTGTGAGGTAGGGCTAGTGACCTCACAGACACTATTCGCACTAGTACTAGTACTAGTACTAGTACTAGTACTAGGAGTACACTACATCTGTTTGACACAATGCTAGTACATGAGTGCAATAACACGCTGGCTCCACATTGTACTATACAGCAGCTTTAGTCACATGTTTTCTCACCAGAAAACCCTTGTGTTCTACCTGTTGAAGAGGTCCTGCAGGTCCCTGAGAGTGGTGCTGAAACAAACCCAAAGTCAGTCAGAGGAGAGCCATTCAATGTGACAGCTGCTGTAAACAGTGCGGGAGTCCTCAGAGCAGCGCTAACCTCCAGCTCTTCTCCGGGAGCAGACAGGTGTGTGTGATTGTAAACAGACCCGATTTCCTGAGTGCCCTGGTCAGGCCGGGCCTCCTCTGACCGGGCCTCCTCTGACCGACCCATAGCAGACGTTCCGTTTGACTGAAGGGCCTGTCTGTTTGAGGCGCGCTCAGGACAGAAATAGCCCCGTCAGGTGCAGCTTTACACAAGGTGCCTGGTTACAGCCGAACCAAAACATAGTCCACATCCACAAGGCTCCAAAGTGCTCCAGTCTTCAGAAGTTTAATCCTCACGTGCACGTGAGCGCGCACTCCTCACGCCGAGACCGAGTGCGTCCCTCCGTCTCTGAGCTGTGGATAGAGACACGCATGAGATGAGCTCCGTGCCTGTGCACGCGGACTCTAGGCTGCATGTGGATTGTGTTCTGACATGCTGTCACTGTCAGGGGGAATGCATCTGTGACATGCTGCTATAGATGGAATGTTAGTCAGGACTGACCAGTTTCCTCTGGTTGCTGAGGCAGAAGGTGCAGATGGCTCTCGGGGGGCCGGGGCTCAGCAGGCTCTGGTAGCGCAGACACGGCTGTCCGTCGCGACAGTCCTCCCCCAGGACCAGCACATTAGCCAGGTGGGAGATGTAGCTGGACGCGAGGCGCAGCGTCTCGATCTTGGAGAGTTTACGGTCCGCGGGTTCGGTGGGTATGAGCGTGCGCAAAGCGGTGAACGCAGTGTTCACGCTGTGAGTCCTGTCCCTTTCCCGTGCGTTTGCCGCCTGTCTCTGTTTGTTGATGCCGGAAAGAGCCGCGCGTCTGCCGCTTCCACCGTTGCGTCTCCGCCTCGCCGGACCCCCGGTCGCAGCGGGCTCCCTGCGCGGGGATTCCACACTCGACTTCCCGTCAGAGCCGTCGCTGCTCGGGTCCGGGTCCAAGTCTAGCTCCAAGTCTGAGCCGCAGTCTGTGGACTTCATCCTGCCGCTCCTCCCGCTCTGTGGCCGGCTGCTACACATCACTTTATCCTCTGATCCAAAATAGTAGCAGGGCCAGCAGCTGCTCCTGATCCGGTGACCGAGGAGCGCTCCCGGGCCTGGCGCGCACACATACCACTATCAGGCTAATGAAGGAGCAGAGACTGGCCGCGTGTGCAGAAGGAGCAAGACAGGTGGATCCGGAGAGAGGAGGGGCCGCTGGAGCAGGCCAGCGTAAAAGATTGGTCTAAACTAAACAGACTGCAACAGAATACTGGTATAGGCTACACTGTCATATGATAGGCCAACTTCTAAAGAAACTGTAGCCTACTTTTGGGTTTGAGTTGAATAAGCCAGAATTAGGCTTACTTTATGACACTTATTTCCACGAGAGGGCGCAAAAACCCAATGTTGAGACCCAACTCCCCAACCCTTGGCCTTCAGTTTGAAAAATGTAAAATATTGAATAAGGTAACTTTTTTTGTTCTTCGGTTCAGAGAGGTAAGGACATCTCAAGAAGACCATCATACATACATTTAATAGTTTATTACAAAATAATTATACCTAACGTGCACGTTTTACAGACATGTCTTATATACAGAACATTTGTGACAACTGAATAAATATAATCTAAAAATCTGCAGCAGATGAAATCCTATAATCCTCTCTCCAGTGACAGATTTATGATAGAGACAGATGACATGAGCAGATGAGCAAAGGAGAGGGTCGGATGGAGCAGAGGATGCAGAGGAGGGGGTTAGATGGAGCAGGGGGGAGGAGCAGATGATGCAGAGGAGAGGGTCAGATGTGGCAGAGGATGCAGAGGAGAGGGTCAGACAGAGCGGCACTGACTAACAATTTACACTGTCCATTTCAGTAGTTCCAGTTCATATTTCAGCAGTAGGCTTCCTTATATGGTAACATGACCTGTTCTCCAGCTCAATGTTAAACTATGGGCAGTTTATAATGTTGTGATGAACATGATCTATTTAAAGTGCAGTTTTCTTACTCCACTGGTAGATTACGAAATGGCCCGGAAGCTTTCCATGGACATTTGGCAGCGAGGAGGCCCAGCAGTTCGTGGTAGTGTCAGCTTCAGGCCTGCGGGGGGCAGTCTTCAGTGCCTCTGGTCCACTGTGGATGAGCCGTGAGCAGAGGAGAGCTGAAAGAGGGACACACCAAAATCAAAAAAAGACTTAATCTTTGGAACAGTATTTTTCTAGTGCTTCATTTATAAGAGCTATAGCGATTCTAGGCCAGACTGATTCTAGACCCATCACTATTCTCTATGAAAAAGTGGGTCACAAACTTTTATACACACACCTGCACCTGTATTTTAAACAGGGCGCACATGAAAAAGAGTCCAAGTGCTCTCATTGGGTTCCCCTGTACAAATAAATAAACTGATTTACACTGACCGATTCTAGACCAGAGCCGTTCTAGATCAGACTGATTCTACACTGACCAGTTTTAGATCTGAGGGATTCTAGACCAGACTAGTTCTACTTTTGCCAATTCTAGACCAGACTGTTTCTAGACTGACCGACTCTAGACCCGACAGATTCTAGACCAGATGAATTCTGCACTGACTGATTCTAGACCAGACAAACTGTAAACTTGACTGATTCTAGACCAGGCTGATTCTAGACTTGACTGATTCTAGACTGACCAATTCATCTCCAATTCCGCCTGACAAAAATACAATCATTGAAAATAACCCATAGATTTACTTGGACTAAACAACATGCTATGGTACTTTTTTGAGCAGGTACTACGTTACTTTTCGTAGAAAAACCAAGACATTTTGTGCCAGTCTGATGCCAGCCTGTGCCAGTTTGCATTGAGTGGCATCACAATAAATCAATGATATGATTTATATAACTCAAACCATGAAATTTATGCCTAAAGAAGCAACATTTGTGAGAGAAATAAATGAAAAATTAACTTTAAGAGTTCAAAATAGTTGATTTGACCTCAATACTGTAAACGTTATGATAAGTAACGATTTGAGACCTATAGATTTCATCTGTTGTACATTCCTATCAGTAAGAGAATCCAATATTTCCCATGTTTCTCACATGTGTGAGAGTGAGGGAACAGAGACACCGTGTACACCACATTCCCAAGGCAAATCAAGATCATCGATACAAAAACTAGAAACAAAACAAGATACTCATTTGAGCAGGTATGGAGGATATAGGACAAGACTGTTCTAGACCAGACTGATTCTAGTCTTGAATGATTCTAGACAGACTCATTCTAGACTGACCCATTCTATATTCCCATGTGGCTTTATATCTGTGTAATCCCTCAGTCGTCCAGGTAGGTTCCATAGTGGTCCACGGGCGTATACTAGTTCATCTGGTCTGATACAGCTCAAGATCATTCTAAAGCTACTCAGGAAAGGATCATTTCTGTCCCGTCAATGTGACTTTTTTTACTATCAATACTTTCTCAAATGAGTATCTAGTTTAAATACTGGTTTTAGTATCAATTAGTATCTGATTTTTAATATTTTTGTCAATAGTTAGTGTCAAGCATTAATTCCCTTAGTATTGAGTTTAAAGTTTTGTTATGGCGACAGCCCCATCACAGTGGTCTTACCCGGGTTCGGCACAGTGCCCCTCGGGGTCCAGGGGGACAGGCGCACACTCCCGGCCGCACACACCGTGCTGCGTACAGGCACCTCTGCTCACAGACAGCTGGGGGACACAACCACACCATCAGACATTGTAATACTCGCTGAAAATGGAACGAAAAAGCTTTCAGACAATTTCACAGCCTCAGTGTTCAATATACTCTGATCTGGTGCAGCATGTTAACTACTGGCAGCTGCGGGAACTACCATAGTGAAAACAACTGAACTTGGAAACGACGAACATGTCTGGACATGTTAATGTAAACACGCAGCAGTGACAGTTGATGACAGAAATGCTTATAATATGTCTGCTGATGATTTATAGACTGCACAAGGCTTCTATCTATGACGCCACAATCCCGGAATTCCAAAGTGAGCGTTTGGTGAAGCTCAGAGGCAAAGGACTCTTTACAGAGGATTAATGAAACCAGTGTGAATGACGTGTAATACGGGGGGTGGCACTCACGGGTCTGGCAGAAGAGACCGGCCCACCCCACAGGACAGTGACACGTGTTGGACCCCACACACTCTCCTCCGTTCAGACACTTCTGCACACAGCTAGCTGCAGACATAGCATTACACACTCAACTGGACTGACACGTACACTTAGATAGAGTAGACACATTTAATCTAGATTATGGGCCTGTACCGAACCTTTTGCCTTCTAATTCAGGAAAACACTCTTTACTCCACAGAAAGGTGTGTTAGCAAACCAGCTTTTTGTGGAAGAAAAGAGAGCGTATACAGTAATACCATAAATGCATAAAGTAAAAGTTTTTTTTTTATCTGATGAGAACCATATGTAAGCAGCAACCTGTGCCAATCCCACTGGACTGTTCTTGTTCCTCTGTCATGGTTCAGTGAGAAGGAAGAAAGTGGACGACGTGGCACCAGGACCTTTCATTTGTGACCGTAAACACTTTGTGACTGGGGTTTGTGGACTTGGAGCCTTGTAATCCAATAATTTGAAATGTGGGCGTTATTATACCCCCTGACTTTTGACTTGACCACCAATGTGCTGTTGTCCGGTGTTTTGTAGAGGACTGAGGTAGAGCCAGTGGTCACATGACAGGTTAGACTACTCATTTCACCAAAACATACTTAACATTATATTCAAATCTTGCCTATTTTTTTTTTTTTGGGTTAAGTTTATAATTGTACTTCCTGGTTGGACATGGACAGCAGATATGACATACGCAGAGGTAATACCATAACTGTTACCTAGCAACCATACTGTAACCAAGGACCAGCCTTATCGAAATTACACAATAGTTATGATTAGACTAATACAAATGAATGATAACACTTTTATTTTCTTAAAAGTGCTAGAAAAATGCTGTTTTGTGTGTGCGTGAATTGTCCCTGCATTTTAGCGTAGTGTTTATAGTGTTGTTGACATTCTGTTTTAGAACTCGGCGCTACTTCCTGTATTTAACTGATGTAAAACTATGATAAATATTTACCACAAGTACTGTCCCACCAAAACAAGTCAGAATTAGAAAAACATGAAAACCATATGAACTTTTGTAATTGAACACAGCAACGGACCTCAGCAGTGACTGCCCACCCCGTTTCTGGAAGTTATTAAAACATTTCAGCAGAAATCGACTGTTCAGAGCTTTTAATCATGTTACAGTTGTTTGTTCTCATTTACCCTCTGAAGCTGTATTTGGAGTAATTCCTGAGTGTTTGAGCCATCTTTAATCGCTTATTCTCAAGACGCCATGTTGCTGATCAATCTACGTTTTCCAATTTTATTTTCTTAAACGGTGATACTCGTAGGATTCAGCAGTGTCACGTAGTCATTTTAGCACAAATGGAAAAAAAAATCTTGCTATTGTGACGTGCAGCTATCCATAGGAGGGGCCAACAGCACGCGGCGCTTGCATTTACGGCGATGTCAGCTCCCATTGGACATCGCAGTTTTCTAACGTAGAAATCAGCTGACTTGTTTCTTTTATTAAGTCATTTTAGATCAAGATTGCGATTTAAAATGCAAATTATAACATAATGATCCACAGGTGTGATAGATTATAGCTATAGAGCAGAACAAGCACAACATGTCTTCTTTAAAACAAAAACACGTTACGGAATCTAGTTAGCACGTAGCTGGTTAGCCTCTGTGACGCCTTTAAACTCTTAATATTTGAATTTCTCCAAAAGTCTATGGGAAAAATGTATGGACAATTTACTTCCGGAACCAGAGCAGTGGGCGGGACTGTTGGGCTCCATAATTGTCCTCCTTTAAATTGGGGGTCCTTGCAGAGCCCTAGTTAGCCCTCTAGTGGTCAGAGGTTATACTCACGTGTGTTACAGGTGTGGCCGCTCCATCCTGAGGGACAGTCGCACAGGTTCAAGCCGACGCAGCGGCCTCCGTTCATACAGCGCGGCTCACACACGTCTGCACAAAAACGGGACCATTTTATACAGACAGAACAGCAGGGCCTATTATAGAGAGAACGAGAGCTGAGCCTGTATAGAAGGAGGGTTGGTCCTATTAGAGACAAGACAGCTTGGCCCATCGATACTTTGCAGCTGATGCCGTCAACATTCCCTGAGGGTGTGATGCTAACTATAGGCACTGCTCTGTCTGAAGCTCTGTAGCTCAAGTTAGACTTTAGTCTGAGTTTTGTTTTAACACAATCTGACTATAAAGAACTGACTTAGCTGGAACTACAACAGGTGACATGATTCGTGCTGTTAAACAAGTCCCTCTCAAATAACACTAAAGTCACAATAACTAGCATTAGCCAACAGTTTTTCAGTTAGTCACTCTCACATTTTTGTTGAAAATCACCATGAACGCTTCATTGATCACAGGCTTCTATATTTTTTCTTGAGTCTTAAAACTTATTTGGCTGTTTCCTAATGTTTTCATTGTGTCACCAAAAAAAATGGGCGTATACAGAAAGAAAGCTATGTTTATAGCATAGACTTTATATATAAATGGACATAGCTAACCAACAAGCCGCCACGTTCCAGATAGGAAGTGAGCATGAGCGCGTTTCCCCTCTCTCTATAACTGCTGCTGTCAGCCTCGTCATTTTGGTCTTAAAATGTTCATATTAAACCGCTCTACATGATCCTGCCATTTTTATTTCGCTATTTTGTCTGTAAATCAAAATATGACATTATACTCGCAGAATTCCAAATATGGAACTTAGAAGTAGAGCAGAATGAAAACTGGGCCTGCTACATAGAATGAGACCAGGGCTGATTATATACAGAGAGAGAAACATAGGGCATAATAAATACAGAGGCAGAGCTGGACATATTGTAAACAGATGAGAGGAGGGTCAATGAAGAAGGAGAGCTCAGCGTATATGGAGAGTTGGGTCTATTTTAGACAGGACGAGACCATGGCCTATTATATTAAGAGCTAGGCCTTTTATATGCAGAAAGAGAGGAGAGCTGGTTATATACAGAAGATGAATGAGAGGTGGGCCTATTATATACAGAAGAAGAGATGGGCCTGTACTGAAGGAGAGCTGGCCTTGGTACAGAGAGAATGAGACTTGAGCCTATACACTTACTACCAGTCAAATGTTTGGACACACGTCAACACACCAATATTTTTTCTTTATGATTATACTTTCTATATTGTAGATACAAACTGAAGGCATCAAATATAAAAAAATAAAAGCAAGATATATGGGATTATGTGGCAAAGACAAAACATGTTAAATAACTAAAGATGTGTTGTATTTTAGATTCACAGTCCTCAAGTATTCGCCCTTTGCTTTGTCGACAGAGCTGCAAACCCTTGTCCTTCTCTCAATGAGCTTCATGATGAAGTCTCCTGAAATGGTTTTCACTTCACACTGTGCTTTGTCAGGGTTCATTAGTGAAATGCCAAGAAAGTGCAAAGCAGTGATCAAAGCAAAGGGCAAAGGCTATTTTAAAGAATCTAAAATATAAAACATGCTTGGAGTTATTTCACACTTTTATGTTTGCTCCATTCCACATGTGCTCATATTTCTGTGGGGTATTAACCGCTAACGCATAGCATATTTAGATCACCATGTTTCCTTTTATTGTTTTGAAAATGCTATATTCACCGAAAACTACGTATTATTATGTTTAATAAGTTTCACTTTCACTTTTACGCTCTGAGTCCCTCCTCCCTTTGCTCTCTGCCCTAAGTCACTCCCCCTTCAGAGCGCTACCACAGCACAGTTAGTGTGCATCCGACCGCACGTCACATCGGGTTTGTCAAGTTGTAGTGTATTGTTTGTATCGTGCGTTTGTATATTTATGGAGAACTGTGGGTGTGGGAGCATGTCGGCTTGTGGGCTGAGTATTGCACAGAATCTTAGAGTTAAACAGGGTTTGAATAGGGCCCAGGAGAGATCGCTAAAATACTCAAACATGCGTGGATGACATCTAAAACCTCTTCAGGCATGTTTATGATGAGGGAACAACATTATAACATGGTAGAAAGCTCCAAAAAGACCTTTTTGCATAATACTTGTCCAAACTTGTGACTGGTAGTGTATAACAGAAGGAGATATAGGTATAGAATCTAGAATATATAGAATCCGAGCGTCTCACTTGTCTGGCAGCGCGGTCCGGAGTATCCCATTGGACAGGAGCAGACGCCGTCCCTCACACACACTCCTCCATTTTTACAGGGGGGGCTGCACACCGCTGAGGAGGAGGGCGCGGGGGCACAGGGACAGTTAGACACCATCACATAACCAGAGTGTTCCAGTGTAGGACAAATGTTTACCGTTCTGACACTGAGCTCCGTAGAACCCCAGGGGGCAGAGGCAGGTGTCGGGGCGCACACATACACCTCCGTTCAGACACACAGGAGCGCACAGGGCTGGAAGACAGACAGACCACAGGGGGCAGGAGCGAGCAGTTCATTTTGTCAGTTTTTGGCAACGTGAAGTTTGTGCTCAATAAAACGGAATAAAAAGTAATCCTCATGATCCTTACGTACATATGCGTCAACTAAAACTAAGATTAAAAGAAGATATTTTGTCAATAAATGAAAGGAATGACTTTTCATTCTCAGATCCCAAAGCCAGTAGCCTCGCCAGCACAATGAATTATCGCGATTTTCATTGAGAATCCGTCTGACCAATCACAGAGCAGCATTGTGGTTTGGGCAGAAACCAGCCTGAAGGAACCAAAACAAACATAGTGACCGAGACAGACATACTTCAGCCTGTTCTAGCATAAATCTAGACTATTTTGTTTGTGAAAACATGCAGAAGGTAAGCGCTGTGTGCATTTGTGGACAGGGAAGATGTCTGTGCTTTTCTCTCAACTGGATTTAATTAAGTTTGGTTAGATTTTTTATTTATTTTTTGTTCCACTGTTGTGACGCTTTCACCAATCAGCGTGGAGTATTTGTTTGAACATTCCGACCATTGGTTCAGCAACAGCCAGACTGATGTGTAGAAGTCCCATGAAGCAATGCAACGCAATTTATCAGAATTAAAAGACAAAAATATATATCTGCTTGACTAAAAATATTATGAATTTAGTCGATTAAATTGCCATGACATTTTTATCAACTAAAACTAGACTAAAACTAAAAAGAAATATTTGAGACTGAAAGTAGATAAAAATGTCTTTAGTATGAATGCTGGTAGTGAGTCACATTTACAGTTAGATTCAGAGCAATAAACTGTACCTTTTCCACTAGATTGTAATTTCACACCCTCCCTTTACATTTATGTTAAGACTGAATAAGATTGTCTCTCTGTGCTCCTGTGTGTAACTCACCGCTCTCACAGGACGGTCCAGTCCAGCCAGGGGCACACTCACACCTGTCCGGAGAGACACAGCGCCCCCCGTGGTGACAGTGCTGACTGCACACCACTGTCAGGGGCAGAGAGTTAACAACATGATCATAACATATGACTACAGTGACTTTAAAGAGAAGGTGTTACACTTCTATGGAGTATTAACTGCTAAGACATAATAGATCACCATGTTACCTTTTATTTATATTGTTATATTGTTATACTTCCTCTTTAATTTAAAAATACTATTACAAATTTTGACTTCTCCTTCCAGTTGTAATTAATGGCAAAATTAGTCAAAAGTTTGGACACACTTTCCCATAAATTTTTCTTCTTTATTTCCATGATTATTTACACTGTAGATTCTCACTGGCATCAAAACTATGAATGAAACATGTAGTAAAAACAAAACCCTCAAAATAACTTGTTTTAGATAAAACATTTACTAATAGCCATCCATTGATTTGAACCCTGGTTTGCACTTTTGGCATTTCTTGACTCTGACGTGACACAGCTGTGAAGTGAAAACCATTTCAGGAGACTTCATCATTAAGATCATTGAGTCACCAGTCTAGACCATGTGTCCCACTCACTTGTTTCACAGCGAGGTCCTATGAAGCCAAAGGGGCAGGAGCAGGTCTGGGGTCCCACACAGGAGCCCCCGTTTTCACAGGGCAGTCTGCACACGGCTGCACACACGGGCAGAGCAGATGGACTGATCGTACTGGTCTTTGACCTCATCAGGACTTACAATGGGCATGAGACAGACTTACCCTCCTGACACGTGTCTCCATGAAACCCTCTGGGACACTGGCACACAGCAGGGGCAATGCACACTCCACCATTCACACAGGCAGGGTCACACACGGCTACAACACAGGGGTGCAAAGGAGATCAGTGTCGTTCAGTAATATTCATAATCAGTGCAATATGTCCTTACATGGGGACAATTCTATAATGTCCTCAAATGTGGACAGGTGTGTTCTATGTCTTCAGATGGAGACAGGTGTGTGTTCAGGATAGGTGTGGTTCTCACCTGTCTCATATTTGGACAAGTGCAGTTCTCACCTGTCTCACAGATGGGGACAGGTGCGGTTCTTACCTGTCTCATATTTGGACAGGTGTGGTTCTCACCTGTCTCACAGTTGAGGACAGGTGCAGTTCTCACCTGTCTCACAGTTGAGGACAGGTGCAGTTCTCACCTGTCTCACAGTTGAGGACAGGTGCAGTTCTCACCTGTCTCACAGCTGCCGCCGGTGTATCCTGTCTTACAGCGGCAGGTGTTGGGAGCTGCACACTCCATGTTCCTCCCACACGAGTGTCTACAAACAGCTGAAAACAGAACACTTATGCTGAGTATCTCTACTCCACATTTAGTTTAGTAATAAAAAAGTTACCCAAGTAAGAGCAATGTTACTTCAAAATAATACTGCTCAAGTAGAAGTACAAAGTAGTGGTCCAAGAAATTACTCAAGTAAGAGTAAAAAAGTATTACACTAAGAACAGATAGTCTTGGAAAACCTAGAGGAAACATGCATTCAACACCCAAATACGTAGCTTTTAGAAACCTATTCCAACTAATATCAGTGATGCATTCAACTTCCACAGTCCCTTTCTTCATGTACAAATATCAACACACATTGTCATAAAATACCTCTACACATCTGACCATCCCCAGTGTATCCGACCGGACACCTTAGGCACTGGAAGCTCCCATCTGAGCTCTCCACGCACTGCACTCCGGAGAAGCAGGGCTGATCTGCACAGGTCAGCCCAGCCTGGGCTCTGTTGACCCCTCTGCTGACCCCTCGGCTGACCCCTCTGCTGACCGATGAGGTCATGGGGAGCAGAGGCAGGTACGACTCCGCACTGTAAATGGATGTTTCCTCTTCTCCATCTGCTGAGAATTCCACCTGCTGAGAGCCATCCAAAGCCTGGGACAGGGGCAGAGACAGGGCAGAGAGGTCCGTGGTCAGAGGCCTAGCTGGCTGTAGGGGGGTCTGTGGGAGCATTGTTAGGGATGTGTAAGGTTGTGGAGGGGTGTGCAGCTTCTCTGTCAGAGCTTTGGGTGGTTGAAGGGGGGTATGGAGGTGATCAGACGTGGATCTAGAAGTGTGCATGGATGTCTGTGGACTTATTGTCAGGAGTCTTGGTGACTGTAAAAGCTTTGTCTGAGTTCTTGGCGGTTGTTGTTTCTCTATTAGCACTCTGTGTGGTTGAGTATCTTCTCGCAGGTCCTTGGTCAGGGGTCGTGGTGGTTGAAGGGGGGTATGGAGGTGATCAGATGGGGATTTAAAAGTCTCTATGGAGGTCTGTGGATGTATTGTTAGGGGTGACTGTAAAATCTTCGCCTGAGTTCTTAGAAATTGCTGTTTCTGTATCTGCACTCTGGGTGGTTGAAGATCTTTTCGAAGGTCCTCTGTCAGGGGTTGTGGTGGCTGAAGGGGGGCATGGAGGAGATCAGACACAGATCTGGTAGTTTGTAGTGAGGTCCGTGGTTGCACCGTTAGGGGTCTTGGTGGCTGGGCGGAGGTCTGGAAGTACGTCGTCCGTGGTTTGGGTAGTTGAGGTTTGACCCGCAGGTCCTCAGTCAGGGCTCTTGGTGGATGAAGGGGGGTCTGGTGGTATTTGGTCTGGGGTGTGAGAGGCTTTGAGGGGGTCTGCAGGGGCATCGTCTGTGGTCTGGGTGCCTGTGGAGGTGTTGTGTGCTTGGGTGCCGTCTCCAGTTGCTTGGACAAATGAGCATTTGGATGGCTAATCTGAAAGAAGAAACATTTTCACATTTATTCTTCTCATATAAGATTCTTATGTTTTGCTCCTTGGACATAAAGTTTGTTTATGGTCTGGTTTGGATCTCTAGGATGGAAAAGTGGAACTTAGATCTAGTCATTCACTCATTCCTTTCATTCATGTAGTTTTTATCAACTCACAAAAATCTCAGTATGTAAGTAAAAAAAAATCTACTTTTAGTCCTAATGTATATAACAAAATGCATATAATTTTAGTCATAGTTTTAGTCATTATGATACTTTTGATGATTTTTTAAACTGTTTTTTATACAGTTTTAGTCAGCAAAAGGATGACATAGATAAAAACTATGGCAAATATTTAAGTCGTTAAAATTCTCTGACAGTGTTCTTCTCCTTTGTGGTGGTGCTGCTGTCCGCGGTGTGTGGCCTCAGGTTGGGCTCTCGTGCAGTGACCAGAGCAGATCTGTTGGTTGTCAGGACCGGTCCCACCTCTCTCCTCCCAGTGCCCCCTCCCCTCCCGGGTGCGGGCCAGAGGGCGTTGGCCCGGTGGAGTCTGGAGGAGGTGTGAGACAGGTGCCTGTGTCTGTGGGGCAGAGAGGGCAGGTGCAGCAGGGACACTCGGCTCGGCTGGTCGTGTGCGGGTGGTCCAGGCCTGAGCAATGTGTGTGGGACTGGTTTTGGTACTGAAAGACACAAGAAACATGAATGTGACAGCAATATTAAAGCTGCACTACGTAATTCTATGCGTTTCTTGCGTGTAATTTGTGCCGAACTTTTGGATAGAATTCTCGCTAGTGTGATGTGATCAATGTTGAACTCTCTAAAATAGAACTCTCCACTTGCTGTAATTTTCAATGTATTTTTCCACTTTTATTTACAAATTGCTTCTTGATTGGTGTAAAATCATTTATATTTAGAACAGGTATTATCCCACCAACTTCTATCCCACTACAACTCATCATTTGCACTTTAAGTCATCAAAACCCACCTGCTTTGGGATCTTTGACGCACACACGGCCGTTGCCATGGAGACCCGGGGGGCAACGGCCACACACATACCCCACGTGAGGCGGTCTGCGGTCGATGCACTGCACGCCAGGGAAGCAGGGCCGACTGGCACAGCTCGCAGACACGTTCAAAGGAGTACTGGAGCCTGGGATGAAGAAATATTGGAGTCAATCCAACCATCCACCACAATTTATGGAAAAAATCTGGATACAGAGGTTTTATAATACACCTCTGAGTATCTTAGGCCACGGGTGTCCTTCAGGGCTGTGCGTTAGGCCCTCTCCTGTTACTTCACACAGCTTCAATCTAATCATTAAAGCTGAAATACTCATAAATGAGTAAAAACATCTTTTTCTCCACAGGAAGTCTATTGTAAAAGCAGAACTTTGTGACAAATACCAGATGGATATATGCTGTTTTCATCTAATTAGAAAACGTTTTATTTATGTGAGTCACTATATGACGCTTTGGGATGAGAACTGATTGGCTGTTCAAGGGTGGTCCACCCTGTTTCACTTTTTTGTCTGAAAGAGCTGTTCTAAAGCTGAGTTAGTGACCAAATTATTCATGCATGTGATTAAAGATTAAAAGAAAATGTGTCAGAGGTTTGTTAGAGCTCGGAGATTTGTGAGAGCTCGGAGCTAGTTAGATAAAGTAAATACTTACTTAATTTTTCACTGTTTGAAAAGCAGGTACTCCAGCTTTAAGTTTGCAGGTGGCAAGGAAGTAACAATACACCCTCCCACTGTTGACAAAATACTATTGAAAAGATCTGTATTTCAATGTGCTCTCAGAATTTTGTCAATGTTTGAAATGTGAACTTGTGAATTATGTTGCAATTCTAATCACAATCTTTATCAGAATAATAGGCTCTGTGCACAATGGCAGCTGGCCACTTCCGGTCTCAAGGGAAAGTCTGTGTAGCTATTTCCGCTGTAATGTAATCCCTATGAGCTTTTTGCTGAGTCGCGCTAAAATCAATAAATCCTGACAGATCAGGCAGTGGACAGGGAGCTGCAGGTGGATGTCACTGACAACATGTTAAACACTTAACAAATGTGAGGAAAACTTCACTACAGGACACTTCTGTGTTTACAAAGGGACGTCTTTGTGTGTCATTGTTAATGCTAACTTTTATTAAAACGTTAAATCTATAACATATCAACACAATTATATTTGCAGTAAAGACGACACGATTGTTTGTGGGTGTTGATCATTTCTGTGGCAATATTGTAATATTTATTATGCTCTGAAATTAGCATTAGCATTAGCACCAATGCATAAAGACCTACCTTTCTAAAAGCAGAAGCCTCCTCTGATGTTCCCTGCATTTGTTGAGTGTTTAACATGTTGTCAGTGTCATCCACCTGCAGCTCCCAGTCCACCGCCTGATCTGTCAGGATTTATTGATTTTAGCAGTGGAAATGGTTGTGCCGAATATTCCTGTGACCAGAACTAGGCGGCTGCTGTTGTGCACAGAGCCAATTGACAATTGGAGAAATTTACAGAGTTGTTCAGATTGACTTCAGATGCTCATGCAATGGCAATTAACTGGATAAGGATTTGCTCTTTGTATGTTGGTTTGTATGTTATACCGAATCACACCACTAGGACATCTTTATACTTACCCACAATAGGTCTGTGCAGTCCTGATGACCGGTGAGTTTCAGGAGAAATAACATTGTTGAATTCCTTTGTAGAAACCACTCCAGACTTCATTTTATCTCCTTTATCCAGGGTTACGCCAATGAAGGTTTGTTGTGTCTTGTCAGAATGATTGGACTTAGTTACAGAGACAGTTTTGGTTCTTCCTTCTTTTTTAATCTCACTGTGTGCTTCCGGACTCTTCTTCCCAGAGGCCAGCGGTACTCTGCGGGTACTCAGGAGGGGGGTGCTCAGGTGTCTGGAGGGTGGGAGGAGGACATTTGGTTTTCTGAAGGTGGTTGTGTGAGGAGCAGGCGTGGAGGGGACAGAGACTAGCTTCACATCAGCTGAGGACAAAAGACATGGACTTAATGTGGGGAAATCATTCAAGTAGTGTGAGAGTTATGCGGGAGAATCAGAGAAGTGTATTTACCAAAGTATGGGAGCTGAAGAATAAACACAACACAGTACGGTAATAATGTATATTCAAGTCAATGCAATGGAATATTCCCAGTCACTTAAAGGGCCCACATTACGCTATTTTCTGATCTATGTTGTACTGTTACCTCATCAGACATAACACACAAACCCTGCATATTTAGGCTGAGTTCTTCTCTCAGACAGAAAACACTCTGTTCCACCTTATGATGTCATGTGGAAATGCAGGAAGTGCTCCACTGTGTTTCTACATACATCTTCACTAGAATCATTTGGATAATTTCAGCCATGGAATTGCCAATTTTTACTGAACAAAAGGTTAAAGGTAGCTGTTAACTTGAAAACTACCATTTCATGACATCACAAGGTGGAACAGAGCATTTTCAACTTTTTAATAAAATAAAAGCATTGCCTGTCAAAAGTATAATTGAATAGTTTTGAAATATATCCGAATAATACTGTTTTTCCTTCACTTCTGCCTGTTTGAAGGACGGTTGAAGTCACGGTGTCCTTTAGTACACCCTACTGGTCACTGAGCACACTGCAGCAACCGCGGTTCCATGTATGCTTTCCCTGCCAGTATCTTACATATGTTATGTTACATTATATGTAAAGTACAATGAGACAAGCAGCTGGCAGACTTTCAGTTACTAGTGAATCTTTTATATACTTTATTTTTAGATATGGTTTAAAGTAGGGGTGTTCTTGTAGCTCCTGAGATATAGGCTGAAGATCCCTGCCCTAAAAAGTGTACTGATCCAATGCTCCTACAAAGATTGCTGTGTAAAAGGCAGAAGCTCTTTTGGGTGACAGCATGCAGACAACAAGCAGAGGATATTCAAACTGAAATCACAAACCCGAAGGAGCCAGAGGAACATTAATAAGAGCAGAGCTAGAAGATGAGCTGAGAGATGCCCATGTGGCGTGAGTTAGCATGTGATTGTCCTCACCGGTGCACATGGTCCCATTGCCTCTGGTGCCACGAGGGCAGGGGCCACAGCGGAAGGAGCCAAATGTGTTGAAGCACTGGACCCCGAGGTGACATGGTGAGTGGGTACACTCATCCACATCCTCCAGACAGGTCAGCCCTGGTAAGAACCGAATACTGGTCATTACATATTCTGTTCTCTTTATGTCTCTGGAGATTTTACCACACAACACATTTGAATGGCATGTTCATCAATAAATAGCACATTGGGCAGGATGATACTCACCTGTCAGGCCAGAGCTGAACACTAGAGTGGGGAACAGGGCAGGGGTACACTCACCTGTCAGGTTTGGGGGAGGGGGTTCACCTGTCAGTGAACACTAGTGTTGGGGGTAAGGCAGGGGCAGACTCACCTGTAAGGCCGGGGGGGCAGTCACACCTGTAGCCTGTGTGGGTGCTGACGCAGGCCCCCGAGGAGCAGGGGGAGGACAGGCACGGATCAAGGGCCTCGGCACAGCGCTCTCCCGTCCTCCCGGGGGGGCACACGCAGAGGTAGCGCCCCCTGCCTGCTGGGTACTGCACATCAGTCACACAGGAGCCTCTGTGCTGACAGCCACAGGGCCCCAGGCTGATCTGAGACACACAGAACAACTGTCACAGAGCTCATCAAACCTGTGTTCAAAACAGCATCCTTTCTGCTCCCACCTCCACAGTCACACGGCTCTGTGCGTTACACTCATCCCACAGGCTCAGCTGGAGCCAGTGGGTCTCTTCTTCATCAACTGATGGGACCTTCCAGATCAGGAGCCCAGCCGGGGACAGTGTGGCCCCCGGAGGCCCTTGGTCCAGTTGGAACAGAAGAGCAGAACCTTCAGGGTCAGATGCTGCAAACTGGAAAACAAAGTTCTCTCCTGCAAAAGTCTGCAGCCTGTGCTGGGGCGGGTGGAAGACCGGAGCCTCATTCACTGGAGACAAAGGAGCAGGACACATACGTCCATGTTCAGACATCATATATTATATCATTATATATCATATATGTACATCATATATCAGATATCATGTGACTGTAGCCAGGTGTTCTTCTGTTATGGACAGGGTCAGTGTACTCTCAAGAATGGGATTGCTCTTTATAGCATTTTAGTATATTGTAATATTAAATTTAGTAATTGTTCAACCACAGTCGCTGATGAGTGAATGTAGAAAGAACTAAACTAAAAGAACAGTGATGTGTCTGTAATGAATGTAGAGATACTGGGTCATGTGTGAAAGCATGTGATGTGGCTCCTGCTGCTTCTTCAGCAGATCAGACCTGCTCTCAGGCCTCAGTGCCTCCTCACACACTGTGCAGAATAATGCCTTCTGTACATTCTACATGTGCACTCTAGTATCGGTTTGGTGCGCCCCTGGTGGGTCTGCCTGTGTCTGGCTGTACTTTGATTGAAGGACCAGGTGGAGGTGGAGAGCTGTGGGTCACAGTGGAGACAGGGGCTGCTGGGGCTGGAGTCTCCCTGTGAGAAACACATCCCATCGATGCTGCAGGTGCCCTCCTGTACACAGACACCAGGGATTTTGTTACTGCAGTATTAGGTATTTACATTTGATTGTCCTCACTCCAGGAAGCTAGGAGCATTACATCATTACATTAAACAAGAGACAGTTTTATTATTAATGACTCATTTAAAAGGTTGAGGACATGAGCACTTGCCTGTTCACCTCCTCGTCACATTAGAGGAACATATCCAAACAGTACATTGTGTTGAACCCTGAACAGGAGGGCCATGGGAGCCCAGTGTTACCTTTAACTTACAGAGTCCTGTGGTCCCAGGCTCACACTGCTGACACACGCCATCATAGAGCGTCAGCACCCGGCCTGCACTCAGCTGGAAGCCATCGTTGGTCACCTGCAGCACAGAAGGTGAGACATGAGCAGAGAAGAGGGTCTGAGGGGGGTCTGAGTGGCAGGGGCAGATGTAGAGAAAAATTCATGGGATGGCAAACAGAGACAAGGATTATTTCAAGGGTGGCATTATATTTTACCACTTATACAGCTATATTAAAGGCCCTATATTACACAAATGGATTCTTGCTTTAAGACATGTTATAATGTTGTTACTTCATAAAAACATACCTGGAGTTGTGTTTTGTT
>KN486480.1:600-15125 GCA_000787095.1 Periophthalmodon schlosseri
AGGGGGGGGGGGGGGGGGACCCCAGCCATAGCTCTACACAGCTGACATGCACAAAGTCTATGGTTGGGTTGCCGCACTTCAGAGAGCTCAATATTGTGGGAGCCAGATCCACTGTCAGTCAAACACAGCTAGAGTGCAGTTACAGCTGCTGTCCTCAGGGGGGAGACCAAGAGCTGGTTTTAGTATTACTGGGTCCATTCATTCACTAGGTACTTAGTTGTTCAAACACTACAAATTATTGTGTTTGGAAGGATCCTAAGGAAGAAAGATGGGAGGATGGAGTAAAGTAAAGTAAGAAAAGTAAAGCAAAGCAAAGTAAAGTAAAGTGAGGCAATGCAAAACAAAGCAAAGCAAAATAAAATAAAATTAGCGTGTCATTACATTTTAATATCTAGTTGTTACTCATTTTAAGGGACATAGCACTGAAATAAAATAGACCAGAGATACAACTGAAACAATACAGCATTTAAAATGTTCAAACATACTAAGTATTTTATTAAGGCTTTTGAGGGCAGATATTCTTCCCACTAAATATCCAACTAGCAGCTAGCAGCTTTTTTTTTTATTTTTTTTTTTTAACAAGACTCACTGCTTCATTCTTTCCATTTCAATATGGCTGACTCGTCTCCACTGACCCCTTCATATGTACGGCGATTGTATCTGAAAATAGTCCCGACTTCAACACTCGTGCTATACATTTCTCACTGGAGGTATGACGACATGCTACTACAGCCTTGCCTAGGTGCACTGTGGGGCTTTCAACGTCCCCGGAGTGAAAACAACTTTTACATTTGTGCCATTCTGTGCCCCCGGTCACTCCATAAATAAAAACACAGCTCTCACTGCTCCACTTTATCTACACTTAACCTCTCTGCAATGTTCTCTATGTATCTTCATCCGGCTCACTATCTAGTTCCAATCATTATGTTCCGACACTGCACACAAAGACTATTAAATAGTGCAATGCGATGCCTTTAACTGCAAAGGGAAACTGCTTATGAGTTTAACACATGTGAAACTCTAAAAATAATCTTATGTTTCTATAGGATTTTACAGGCATGTTCTACTTCATTATGTGCCGTTAGTATGTACTCACAACATACATACCATAGTAATGAGTTATTTGATTAATGACAAATCTACTGACAACTTTTATCATCAATTTATCATTCCTTACTTCTAATCTCAAATAATCTCTTAGTGTCATTCTATTCTTAAAATTTGATGTGTTTCCCAAACACGTTTTACTTTTTTGTGAGGAATTCGTTTGGGTTACCTCACTTGGAATATTATAGCGATACAATTTCCATGGCGACAAGCAGGTGTAGGGCCTTCTCTAAGATACATTAGAGAGTTATTAGTGCAATGACACAATCCATAATGAAAATATATGCAGTTTTTGATCTATTGTTTTGGGTAAAAAGTTACATGGTGGGGCTTTAATATAATATTGTGTGGTCATTTTCCTGTGCCTGTTGGGGCTGTATGAATACACAGAGTAGTAGTGTCTGTCTCCTGTTAAACACTTAGATGTTGTGGTTTGAGTATAAATAGCTAATAAGCTTGTGGCTGTCTGCACCTGTCTGCACCTGTCTGCACCTGTCTGCACCTGTCTGCACCTGTCTGCTGCAGCACCTTTGTCTATCACATCTGCTCCTCAGACTAAGCACGGGGTCTCCTTCCCACACACGCAGGGCGCATACAGTAAACACAGGAGCTCAGTCAGTTTATAAGGTCAACAGGACACAGGCAGAGCTCTAATAGCACACAACAGCTCAGGGACTCGGGGGCTGGGAGGAGATATTATTGCTAGCACACATTTTCAATATCTACTCACTTTTTTATTTTACACCTATCTAATGGCGTTTTATAGAAAGCAAATACCTGTATTCATTTTCAACTACCAACATACTTGTACACATAACCAAACCACATTTTAGGAACTAAGGTGAATCATTGTAAGCTAAGTTAAGTTGCCAGGGCTACATGATTATGGAGATTTTTTCTTTTTTTTTCTCTGACAAGCATTGCAATTTGATTTATGTTTAAAAAGTATAATTATCTTCAGAGTGCACCCCAGAGAACACTGAATGAAGTGATAACCTAATACAAGGATCCCGTGCATTTCCGAAAATGTTTGTAAAGACATAAACTACGTGTACAACAAGATTTTTCAATAAAACAAAACGATATTTTGTTCTTTGCAGAGGACATTCTATTATCGGAATAAGTGCAGCCTTTGTGATTTTGATAACTGCGCTATCCTCTAATTCAGCCACAAGGGGTCGCAGGTCTGAATGATCTTCTGCACATTCCCAAGCCTGTATAAATGTGTTATGAGATATGGTGAAATCTATGTCAAATCTATAGACTCACTGACTGTTGGGAAGCATCATTATTAAAACAATCAACAGAAAAGCAGAGATGAAACGCTGGCCCGTGGCAGTGGAAGTGGACAGTATCAGAGCAGAGCTGTGAAACTGTGAAGATGACTTGATGTTTGTGTTGAATCAGCGTTTTCAATGAACACATCACACAGACAGGGACAGGGCCTCCTGCTGCTGCCCCTGAGCCACTGAGCCAAGTGGACAAACAACGCCCCTGTCTGCTCCTGTCGGCATCTGTCAGCACCTGTCATCTCAAGGCCAATTAGAAAAACAACACTCAGCAATGAAACAGCAGGGAGCGCTATGAGATATTTTATTTATACTATATTCTAAAAGTGCCATTGTAACTTTAGAGGGGAACCGGCATAAGTGGGGGATCAAGTATATTAAAGGCGCCCTATGTAACATTTCTGGTGGAATGTTTTTATTTCACCAAACTACCGTGAAAAGCATGCGTTTTTATAATAAGCAGGGTCGGCTCTTCATAGAACTGACCTGCAACTTAGCGTGGAGATGGAGTTATTGCTTTGCCTGGAATGTTCCACAGTATATGATTAAACATGTCTATCTCCATGAAAACAAGGTGACGCTGCCAGGTTAAGTTACAGGACAGATCTGTGGAGAGGTGACCCTGCTCACAGTAAAAATGTTTCAATAAAAACACCTGTAATTGAATCAATGTAAGATAAAAAAAAATAAAAGTTCCCAGGCAAAGCAATAACATTTCCATGGAGACAAGCAGGTAGCAGACCCCTCACTAGAAATGTTCCATATTGCACCCTACAAGATCTTTATCACTTATTTTTGTTCAACATGACAGTTTTTACAGTTTTCTAACAGCATTTTGGTCTCAAACTATCCTGCTTCTGTTTTAGTTTACTGTCCGTGTATATTTTCATTTTAACTTTGAGAACAAGGTGACGTTTGATACGAGGTGAAAAAAGCAGTGTTGGTTTAACCCATCTTCACAGACTGAGGTGCAGTGTCAGAGCGATGATGTCGTCCAGAGTTACGGACCCCGACAGGTGCACCCCCCCCTCCTCCTCCTCCAGCAGAGTGGCTTTAAATATCCCCCTCGGAGACGTGAAGCCCTGAACTTGGGAGACAATTTGGCACAATGACATAAGAGCCGTGGCACAGTCCCCCAGGAAGACAAAAACCACATGAAACACAGGATCGGAATGGCTTTTAATTAGAAGACGGGGCAACTACAAATAGGGCCATTATATATACTTTATATATATGTTTAAAAAGAAGGATTCTGTTCAGAGGGCACATTATTAACAACTCCAGGAGCATTAACATTTGAGACAAGACTGAAATATGAACTGATAAACTAATCCAAGGATCCCATGAATTTCAGAACGTGTTTGCAAAGGTTTAAACTGCAAACAAGATTTTTCTATAAAATACTCAATATTAATTAAACATAGCATTGGCCTGATACAGTTAGAATATCCGTTTGAAAAGATAGTCAAAACATGAGACGTGGTTACAAGCCAGTGTGTCAGGGAGGGCATCTGGAGTAAACTCTATTAGCCAAATGAATGAGTCAGTCTCTGCAGAAGCAAGCATGCAGAGAGGAGTTAGCAAGCTTTTGGACAATTGGAGAAATTTACACTTATGTAATCAAGAGTCATACACAGTAGAATATTAGTACTTTGTAAACACTACAAAACTACTAGATATGACTACTCTCTATCTATCTATCTATCTATCTCTATCTATCTAGTTTGGTTCCTAAGCTAAATTATGCCAATGATTCTTCCCTTTTAAAATATTAAGTAAAGTGAATTCTAAACATGCAGTTGAGTAATTGTAGCTGAGCCTGGGTAATACCTGGATGGGCAGAAAGTACTTTGGCAATAAAAGATATGACCCTATTTAACCACAATGCACAATAGCCCATTAATCACATCAAGTCCTTTTGTATAGTGCCGATTAAGCAGGAACCCCAGGGACCACACAGGGCCAGAGACTAGGTCCAGATCTAGACCAGGATTTGAGCTGGTGTTTAGGGGATAAAAGGCCTTGTAAACAGAGAGGAGGGTGCCAGATGCCAGGGATACATCATGTGGTCCCCGGGCATTTCAACACAGACAGGTGCACGAGGTTATGGTTGTGTCGTTTTTTAATGGGTTGAGTTTACGTCATAAGAGAAAATTAAAACTAAGACTAAAGTAGAACTAAACACGGAACTAGTGATGGCTGGATCAATACTAAAATACCAATACATTGATACTGACTGAGGTATTGAAAAGTATCAATTTTCATTCAAAAATATTGATTCTTAATTTTTTTTTCTTTGTTTTGAAAATTCAGTTTTCTAATCATTGTTAAGACACTTTTGAAATACAACGTTCATTTTTCAGATTATCTGCACACATATTTAAGTTTTAGATGAGTTCAAACTTTGGAGGAGTGAAGATAATGATGGCCTGTCCACACTAAGGTACTTTTTAATTGTTAATCCTTTATTTTGCCAATAAATAAATAAATAAATAAACATAGTGGTGGTTTTCAGATTCTAGAATGTGATGTTGTCATACTCCAAGGGGCATGAGTCAGTTTTTCCTATTGATACCACTGCACTTTGCAATGAAATATCCAAAAGGTAAATACACATATGTTGAACCTGATCATTTCTATTAGTGACTAGACCCAAGAACTCACTGTAAAAGAATCTGCATGTTAACAATATTCATTTCAGCTGCCCCCATCTGAATTTAATATTATTGGCCTAGAGAGTGCTGTGGCATCTGAAACCCAGCAATATAAAACACATTGGTATCGGTATCGGATCGGCATCACTACTGGTACAAAAACAAAAATCACTGGTATCGCTCATGGCTGCCTGGAACTAGACCAGGACTAGAACCAGACCAAACCAAGTTTACATCAAGACTGAATGGGGCTCAAACCAGGACCAAACCAAACCAAGTGAACACTACCAAACGTTCACTAATTCAAAGTTCAAATTCTTCTCAAACCCTATAATTGATGTTTTTCATTTTAGCCTCAAGATTAACAGTGTGCGTTTGGAGACTGGGGGAAAAAGGTTGAATATAAAGCATGCATTAATAGGGCTCAGTTAGCTAAAGTACTCCTTAATGAATGTCTTGTATATCTACACTGAAGGAAACAGGCCATGTATTACCCATAGTCCAGGTGGGTTCTGGTTGGACACATATCTAACCTGTTCTGTTCAGTCTCTGCTCCTGACAGGGCTATCTCTCAGTGTGGTCCTATTCGATCATTTCATGTTCAACACTGAATTATTTAAATGCCGCACATATCCCACAATGCACCACGGCTTGAGACCCCACTGTACCCCTCCAGCTGTGAGGGGCACTTTTGATCGATGGAGGACATTTAGAAACAGATTAAGTCTAAGAAGAGGTCGTTATCAGCTTAGACAATATGAATGGGATTGTAGCGAGTAATGTATTGGTTTTGAGCCACGTTTTAGTGTATTTTACCTGTAAGACCTACTATGATTTCTTTGGAGTATTAAGTACTATAACATACATGGATCCTTCTTGTACATTTTGTTAATTGTAAATACTGATATAGTTCTAAAATGGCTTAACAATAGAAAAAGATCTACTGACATCCTGACTTATTTACGTGTTTTAACCCTGTGTGTATGAGCTGGAATCTTGTAAATAACTAGGCAGTGGGTGCAGATAGGGGGTAGGTGAAAACAGACTTTTTCGGAGTACTCAAGACTCGAACGCAGGACAATACGGAATTACTCAAACATACACGAATCAATTGAAATACAACTTTGAGTGAGCTTACAGTGATGGAACACCTTTGTAACATTGTTAAAAGCTCATTCAATAATACATCCCTTTAACTACAAGGTGTTACTATGGCAACATGCAACTAGAACTTTAAAACTAGGTTCAATGGAAGCGTCAATGCCACTGCAAAATCATGAATCACTAATCTCAGCGGTGGATGAAGTACTCAATTTTGCTACTTAAGCAAAGGAAAAGATACAGAGGTAAAAAGTCACATGATCTACTTAAGTACAATTATTCAAGTACACGTTTAAAAATGTACTTTAAGAGTAAAAAGTTAAAGTATTTCACACAAGTGTTGTTAATTTGTTCAAGTGTTAAATGTAGTGATACTGATTAATAATGATACAGATTTTGGTCAACAGTAGTAATCCATTTCTTTATTTTTCTAATGAATTTTGTGTATTTATTTTTGTTTGCTCATAGACGAAGCTTGAACTCAAAACCTTTAGTCATGAACATGGTAAAATTAACCCCTCAAATCATATGAAAAACATTTTTCAGTCCAGTTAAAAATGTAGTGGAGTGGAAAGTACAGATACGTGCTCTCGAATGTAGTGAAGTAAAGTAAGTACTTCCACCACTGGCTAATCTTTTAACATGAAGCAAATGTGCAGATGTGTTTAACTCCCCATTTTCAGTACAGTACAGTGCAGTTAGAGCAAAGTCAGCATAACTTAAAGGGTAAACGCATATTGTATGAAGACAGATAGGCCGTGTTTAAAGTGTAATGGCTCATGTAAAATGCCAAGGCAAGCTACATCATGCTTAAGGATTGGGTCAGTTCTTTCCATGGTGTTTTTAGTAAGTCTATGTAGCCCCTCGTTCTAAATGTACTCAAATTTTTCTCAATTAAACAGTTTATTATTGTAATCTCATCATTTACTCGGGCTGTCAAAAGAAAAATCAATACTTTTATTTTAATAGATTCTCTTTTCAGACCAAGGTTTAGTTTGTTTTCATACCTGACAGTTTGGACTGGTCACTAGCGCTCTTCCTCAGGGTGGTCATGTGATGTTGCTGTGAAGTGTCCGGTCCGCTGATTTAAACAGGTTTTGGCTTTTTTTTGAGCAGTCGAAATTGTCAGGTATGAAAACTGACTAAACCTTGGCCTGAAAAAATAATTTATTAAAATAAACTATCGGCAGACCAGATGAACCTCATTGGATGAAAAATCAATACACTAACCGGTACTAATACTACTAGCAAATCTAAGTATATCATTACGTTAAAAGAAATACACAGATAAGGACAATATTGGGCCTTTCCTGAATAGTTTTAAAATGGTAAGTGATGTATTTCTGAACTAAGAAACTTGAAAATTACATTTTATTGTATAAAAGGTATCAAAATAGGTATTGAGACTTTTTATTAGTTTCAGAATCAAGTTTAAAATGATAGTATCATGACAATATCCTAGTATTCTCATTAGAGGCTGTGGGAGACTAAACCTAAGTGTAACTATGTCTCTTAGAAGAAAGTGCCAAAGCATTGATTCATTAGAGGCGATTCCCAGCCACATATACTCAGATATAACTCACCAGTCAAATAATGAGCCTAAAGAGCACTGCAGAATCTGAGGCCATTATAATGTTACCAGATGAGCTCAGTGCTTTTCTCAGCTCCCTCTCTCCCTCCTCCCTCACTCTCTCTTTCTTCTTTCTATCTCCCCTCCCTCCTCTTTTTCTATGTCCCCGTCTTCTCTTCTCTCCCCTCTTTATTATCTTTTCCCCTTTCTCCCTTATTTCTTCCTTTTCCTTCCCCCAGTACTTTCTGCCTCTCCCTCTCTCTCTGCTGCTTCCTCTCCCCTTCCCCTCCTATCTCGCTCCCTCTCCCTTCATCTCTTTCTAGCTCTCTCTCCCCTCTTTCTATCCCTCTCTTCCCCCTCCCACTCTCTCCTTTCCCTCTCCTCTGTCTTTCTCTCTCTCCTCTCCCTCCCACGCCTTCACCCCCCCACCACCACCTCTCTCCCTCTCTCATCTCTATCTATTTTTCTCCCCCCTCCCTCCTTCCCTCCCTCGCTCCGCTCTGACGTCTGCCTCACAAAAACTATAAATACCACTCTCCTCCTCCTTCTCCTCCTCCTCGCCGTCTTTGATTGCTCACATTAAAGACCGCCCCCTTCAGGACCCCGGCTGACATTGCGCCTCTGTGGACTCATTAGTTAATAGGTTCAAATCCAGCACAAATCTTCTGTCTGGGGAACATTAAAAACCAACACGACGTCCCAGGCCAAAGTGTGTGCCCGCTTATATTTTTGTAAGTGACAGTAATTAAGACGTAAAGAGTACAGACAATGCAATCTTCCCTCTCTCAACGCAGCTTTAATTCTATTTCCAACATGGCCGCTCGCAGGGGCCATCCATCACGTTGCATCACGTCCTGACACCGCCCCGTATCGCGTGTCGTCTTGGCCATTATCTCCCCCTTTTAACTCTGAAAACAAGACCCCATCATCATAAGCATAAGTATTTGAGTATTAAAATCATTTCTAATATGATTAAGGCGAGACACTATACACAAAACTTTTTTTTGTTTTGTTTGTTTTTTGGGTTAATTTAGTCTCTCAACATAAAAGCTTTCACATCAAAACTACTTTTTCCAGTCTACACGTAAAGATTTTTGGCTTTAGGAAGCTTTATTATTCCATTTCATCTACTTTTTATATGGGGCATCGTACTTCAAAGGCAGTTTTTATGACACTCCTTAAAGCAGTATCTACATACACCACTACATACACTTTACAATCTTGTACTAAAGTATATTTCGATGGACCAAATATAATGATTTGTTAATACATTTTAAAATCAGGCTATGTTATCATTTTTTATTACATTTATTTAAGTAAACTACAGATGAAGTTTCAAACTGATATCTCAAATTTCATATTTTTCAAATTTTTTCATTCTCTGGCCTTAAGTCAGTTCTTCAATTCAGTGTTTTTTTGTTTTGTTTTGTTTTTGTTTTTTTTACATAGGCAAAAATCACAACCACAGTCACCTCACAGGGCTTCACAAAATTATTGATTTAACCAACAGAAAATTTAAAAAATCAAACAGCGAAACAGACGACTTGGGGCCCTTCTCCTGTGCCCCTGGTTCCTGTGGTGGTACTGGGGCAGTTTATAGAAGGCTCCGTATAAGGACTTCACTTCTGGAATAGAAACTGCCATTTGATCTGAGGCCGGCACTCTCACCTCTCCGCTTACGAGCAGCCACCCCGGGCCACAACACAACGCACTCTGGAGAGGAGGGATTCTGCCGTAGCCTTTAGCGACTAATGCTAATCTTCTATAGTCCAACTACATCCACTGTGTCAACGAGCACCAGGAGCAAATGCTGGTGTGAAGTGGACCATTCAAAGTGATTACAAGAACTTCCTTATTGTTTGATATTTGTGTATTGTAATAAATAAAAACTACATTTCTTGTTTCTATGCTTGTAACGTCAAATTTGAAACTGTGACATTGTCTAAAGAATACAGAATACTTTCCAATTTCAACATTCTTTATAAATGCATTCTTATCCAAATTTAAAATCTAAAATAACTGTTACTTTATTTCATTTATTTATTTATTCATTCATTCATTTGCAAATTGTTGAAACCACAGCCTATAACTTCCAAAGCACAAAGGCTGTTTTGTAGTCATGTTTTTGGTTGAGTGTTCATGCCTGATATAAAACAGAATAGTTTACATAAGTGCACATATAAATACATTTAATGGTTGTCTCAGTGCTGTAACCAGAGCTGGGGTCACATGATCTGAACAGAGGGAATCATGGGAAGGGGGAAGGGGGTGTGAGTGCCCAAAAGCATTCTGGGATTTTTCTGTCGTTACAGCTGGAGTTAATGAGGACCTAAAGCAACATACAACATACCAATGGGTTTTAAATTAGTCAGGTAACAAAAGAGATCTTTACACATAGGGGGTCTGCTACCTACTTGTCTCCATGGAGATTTCACCGTTTTTCCTCAAATGTTCCACAAGATGGCTTTACTTTTTAAAAAATTGCTCAACAATACCTTGAAGAAACGTATTCTTACTGTGAGTGGGGTCACCTCTCCCCAGATCTGACCTCTAACTTGGCCAGGCGCTTGTCTCCATGGAGATAGATACTGTAAGTTTAACGCCTTTCACTGGAAAATTCCAGACAAAGAAATAACTTCTCCATGGAGACAAGCAGCTGAACTATCCATCAGAAAAGTTACACAGTGTATCTTTAAGCATAAGGCATGATTCAGCTATTTAAATGACTTCAGGTGAATAGAAACATGTCCCCCCATAATTCTATCCTTTTGATATTCAGTAGAACAATAAAAGCAGAGGGCAAATTCACTCCATCACATTTCAGATGAATGACCTGTCCACTGTAGTTGTTAAAGTGTGAAATGAGATTAGACAAGAATAGATTTGATTCCTCAGCACCCAAAGGTCCTGCGTCACCCGCACACATCGCACATCACGTTGGGAGGATCAGAATATGACTTTAGAACAGTTCAGAACTTCAGTCACCATCATTCTTCTGGAGACTTTTACATCTCCAGGGAACAAATTAAATCTTTTATGATAAGTGTTTTAAAGAAACTATTGATTGTTGCAGAATTTTATTATTATTATTAAGAGAATACTGAAAAATGACTCACATTTACAAACACAAATATTTTCTTTTTGTGCAGTGTTTTTTGATCAAACCTCTTTTGTCAACAAATAGTCTACTTATTGCCCTGATAGTGATTAGTTGTCAGTGATTTCAATAAATGATTATTCAAGATTAGCTGTTGTCTTCTGGTATATATGGATGATTGGAAAGATTTGGAAAGAGATTATTTTAATCTCAAATCAGATGTGTAGAGTGTTGGGAAGAGCATCCAGTGTAAAACAGAAGCCAAATCACAAAATCAGAAAGCGACCTGTAGCATAGTAAGGGATGAGTAAAGAAGGGGCTATATCTATAAATTTGAGAATGATGAAAAATTGGGAGTGTTGCTATAGCAATTGACATTTTGAATTGAATTTAAAACAAAATATTATATCTTTTGAATTGTGAAAAATCCTCAAAATGGCAGCTGTAAGAGGAAGCTTAAACCCATGAATAATACAATGAGGTGAAAATGCCTACCCTCAATGAAAAGACCATGCCAACTATACATGGGTTTCAAAATGATGAAAAATTAAGACTGTTACCATAGCAATAAACAATCCACAACAAAATATTATATCTTTTGAATAACAGGAAGCTGAAATCCATGAATAGATGTGCAATATAAAAGGCTATGGTAGAGACAGCTTCTGCCAAGTATTCACTTGTCAGTACCACTGCAGCAACTATATCAATTTAATTTGTCAAGACTAAATTTCAGTAGCATTAGCTTAACCTTGATCTCTTAAGTTAATGGTATGAATAATTGTATGTAATGGATAAATATAGTTTAGTAGCATATGCAGCAGTAAGCAGAGTCACTCAGTCACTTAGCAGCTGAACCTTCAAACTATGTGAAAGCCAAGAGGACTGTAGTTAGACTTAGACTTTACCTCATGCAAAATAGAAAACCAAAAAGGTAGCAATGCTAATTATCACCCTCTTAGTAGTGTGGAAATGATTTTGGCATAATATTTTGGGGGTTGTTTTTACACTGGATGCCCTCCCTCTTGCAAGGACCTGGAGTAGGCAGTGTGGTTAAGTGTCTTGCTCAAGGACACAAGAGTAGTAATTTCTCAGGCAAAGGTTAAAACAGTCTGATTGGTTAGTGTAGGCTTAAAACACTGCACCACTGTCACTCAAAATTCTCATAGATTTATGGACTAATTTAGCAATCTGCCCAAAGCAACTAACAAAAAAACTAACAGCACTTCTCAACAAGATATAAAATCACTCTTTTTGTCCATATAATTTACCCCCAGTACAGCTCTATTGTAAAAACAGCTCTTAGGTTCAAAATGAGACCACTGCATGCTGTCTGCATCTAATTGTAAAGCATTTTTATCATCTGAGAAACAGGAAGTGCGATGTTATTGTTGCTGTTGTTAGCTTTACTGTGATGGCAGCAAACCTCCACTCTGGCCTCTGAAAGTTGTGAAAAGAGCTTATAAACTCATCACTGTGAATAATTAGAATAACTTTGGGCCACTGCAAAATGTTTAAAATGAACTAGTTCTGTTTTTCAAGTTTTGCAAGATCACGTCGGCCAACAGCGCCTTTAATCTGACCCCAGAGATTGTATTTTCATTTCACCACCTCGCATTCGATGACAGACATCCTTCGCTGTTTGCCAGTTTATATTAAAATTAGGCATGAGTCACTATTGAGCAGCTCAGAATTGAGAAATACGAGCTTCAGCTAAAGACATGAAGGCACCCAAAGAACTATGTCATCGCAGATTTGGACCAGCGTGTTGACAAACATTTTACCAACACTACTCAACGTCCGAAATTGACTGGAAAAATAAACCTAAGAACAGAATAAGAACAGGTGGTACAGAGATTTCCCTTTCATATTAATTACATGGCCAAATGATGGTCTGCTATATTTATGAACTGATATCAGCTCCTTAAGCTCGATTCAACATGCCTCCAAGACCAGTGGCATATAGTGTCTGATGCCCTCCGGAGATGCACAGAAGACAAATACTATTCATTGGTTTCAGCTTCCTGTTTATAGATCCCATTTTGAGTACTTTTCACCATTTCAAAGATAGAATATTTAGTTTTGAATAGATCACCCTGAAACACCTTGTAAATTGTTTCATTATTGACCCTATTATAGTGGCACATACAGGACACAGAGAAATATATGTATTATTATGATTATGATTGTGATTATTATTATTATTATTATTTTGAATGGTGAAAAGTCCTCGAAATGTCACATATAAAACTAAGCTTAAACCCATGAATAGGCCTATAGATTTTAGTATTTTGTCTGACAAAACACTGTTGAATGATGAAAATATAGCTCTAAATGTGCTTTTTCTGACAACTATTTTGAACTAATTGTAACATATTAATTACTTATTTCTGCTTGTTTTACCTACTTTTAGTTTAATTTGGTTTGATTTTTTCTGCCTTTTTCAAATTATAGAAAGCAAAAGGAAGAGGAAAAGGTAAGAGTTATAGTTAGCAGATTGGTGGTTTGTGGCCAGAGCAGAGGACAGTGGAGCAGAGCAGTAGTATATTTTTAGGGCGATGTTTATTTGTGGCCGGTGAAACCCAGCCGGGGTGTATATCTACCGTCTTGCCATCCCTCTCATCTGCATCTGTTCAGGTCCCTCAGACTGTCAGGGAGAGCTGCTGCAGAGCCTTGGCTCCACACTGAGACTATAGCACACTGCAGATTCATGTCCGTGCTATGGCCTCTTAAACAGTGAGCATAAGGAGGTACAGAGGGTGAGAAGCTATGTGGCCCTAAAACAGATCAGTGAAAAGAATATGGCTCCCATCTTTACCTCAGCAGATTTGGCAGCACTCAGATGACCTTCAAACAAATGATCAACTTTACATTAATCTTAGAGATATGATATGTAAGCTATGAACTAAAAGTCATTCACAGTGTAAAGAGTCATTTGAGAATGTTTAGGGCTATACTCTGGCAGGCATTATTACTGTGTGTAATTCAAAGCTGATATAGCTCAGCAGTAGGCCTACGTCTCTGTATAAGACATATCTACTTGGTGTAGGTTTACAGTTGTTCAACAAATCTGTGCCACACCACTCCTGTCACACGTGGCTAATTGTTAGCATAGCATGCCTGCTGACAGTGATACAAGTGGGACATTTAGATTTGAAATAAATTAAACCATGTATTACACATACATTACACTTTGGAAAATAAAGCTAAAGTATTTATCTCTGTTTATGTTTATCCCTTTTTAGTGTTGGATATTGCAGCTTTGTTGGTTCATCTGTTACAGTTAATGACGTACACCTGGTACGCCAGGTGGTCTCTATGGCAACAGCATTGCTGGTTTAGCGCCTAAAAATAGCAGCTCAGTTTACATCATAGAAATCAGCTTTTTTTAAATCAAATTTCACATTTGAGACCACACCAGAATTTTACTACAGTTATTTGGCATTACATAATAATAAATGCAGAAACCCCAATTATGTGCTCAGTTATATGATTTGAATAACACATTGTGCTGTGAGTTTCAGTTGTTATTTTAACTTTATTTTCACTGAAATACTTTAATTACTAATGGATCTGGATTTTGATTTAAGTGTAGACTCGCGTATGGGGAGGGGAGATTATATTTAGACAGCCTTCGCAAGGCAATCAGGGGTAACTGAAAGACAACACTGAGAAAGTTCCACAGCCTAAAATATCTGCCCACACAG
>KN486481.1:6860-20710 GCA_000787095.1 Periophthalmodon schlosseri
CTTTGCCCCCCTGCCCCACACAGCACATGTCAGACCCAGCAGACACCCCTCTGGTCTCTGGTGCTCAGTGTGAGAGCTCATCTTGAAACTAAAAGACAACACGGGCTTTCACTGCACTGTCTATTAGCACTAACTACACTTGTGGACATGTGGACACGCACCATTCCACCGACTGTAATGCCTAAAATCTGACATTGATTAAAAAAAACCCAAAACAAAACATTGTATAAACATTAATATATCTTCCTGAGATAATATTGTACAAAATACAAAAATTACATTAGAGAAATCAGTCCAAATGCGTTCAGTGCATGTCTGTGTCTGATAGAAACAACATTAGCGGCTAAAGCAAGTGCACTTTCTGTTCTTGATGCTTCTCAGGGACTAAAGCCTGTCTGCTCTACACATGAGGAGGTACACTCTAGACTTACAATAATCCAATCATCACACACTTACAAATAACCACTCCAATTTGTATTTGTAATGCATCACAATGCCATTTAACCTGCCTTTCTTGTTGGCACTTGGAGATGTTATAACCTTGCCTAGCATGTTCCATAGTATGACATTAAACTTATCCATACCCATGGAGGCACCGCATAGCCAAGTTATAAATTGGGTCTGTGCCAAACTGAGTTCACTCAGTTTTTTTTTAGCAATACAAACAATGAAACTGAAAAAAAAAGTTACATAATGCATCTTTAGATAATGCTAACATTTTATTAAAATGTACAAACATGTAAAAGTTAAGTATAAGAAAACCTGTCTACCATTTAATACAGTGGATTATTTTCTAAATTAAATACAGCAGCCACAACTAAAAAATAGAAGGCACCTCGCTTGAAGCTCTTGAATCTGTTATATCAGTTATTGGCGAGACAAGTTCCATGGTAACGCTGAGGGGAGGGGCTTGAGACTTTGAGAGCGTCTGCTAGAGTCTGCTTTCCTTTGGCTCACATCAGCAACAAACTGCTCTGAACAGGTTAGCACTACGTGTCTCCTCCTGGGCATGGCTCCCTCTCTCCTCCCTCGAGCACATGCGTTCAGCGGAGCAGTCCAGCTGCCACGTCTAAACTAGTCCTGCCACAATAATACATTTTGAAGTACGATACATTACTGAAGAACATTTTTAAAAATGTAATTTATGCCACTGACCCAATAACCCTAAAGTGGAATTATCCCCCAAAAAATATTTAAAATGTACAATATGATTAAAAAACACAAATTGCAATAAAGAAATTGTGGAATGAAACACTTAGCAGTTATTTGTATCTGTAGTCAAGTTATTTATTCAACCCCCTACAGCTCAAATTTTATCGTAGTACAGAAAAATAACAAATAGTATAAAGATAAAAGTACCCACGATAAATACTGACCCACAAAAATTATTGTTCCATTTTCCATATATTGAACAATAACTTGATATAGTAATTATTATGACAGGCTTAGTCTAAACTCATGGGGAAGTGGGCGTGTGTAATATTCAGAGCATTTATTTACTGTTATTTGCACTCCAATCACAAGGGACTTGTGATCAACTTCCACTGCCTCTGATATCGACCGTCAGATCGTGAGCACCCCTGCTCTAGAATGTTATGATGTCACATGAACATAACCAGTTTGATGATGTGAGGGCGTCCTTACTTGACGTTGGTGTTGGTGCAGATTATGTACTCGATCTCGTCGGAGTAGGGGTTCTGAAAGGTGAAGCTGCTGGTGCGGATCAGCATCCACTCTCTGCTCTTCATCCTGAAGCGGTACATGACAGACAGCACCTGGCCCTTCAGCTTCACCACCTGTAAGAGTACACCAGGACAAGGGCCATACAAGAGGGGTCACAGGATGGTCAGATATAAGGACGGAAAGTATATGGGCTTTTTCCCCCCACATATCAATATCGCTCCAATATTGAAAAGCTCTCAGATATTTAGCACACATCTAGATGCAGATGGTTTTGATTTGTCTGGAATATTCCACAGTATGAATTTATCAATCTCCATGGTGTCAAGCAGGTAATGACTGCGGTGGAAACCCAGATTACAGGTCAGCTCTATGGCGAGGTGACCCCATTCACAGTAAGAATGAATGGATTTCAAGGTATTTTGAGCAATAAAACACCTATAATTGGGCACCATTCTGTGGAACATTTGAGGCAAAGCAATACCGTTTCAATGGGGATAAGCAGGTATAGGACCCAAAAAGTTATGTAGTGCACCTTTAAACAGACTAGTCAAGTGAGTTACAACGCAGTGGCTCTATGCATACTGTTGTTATGTCCTAGATACTTATATAAAGTAAATAAAACAATATAAAGAGCCTTTGATAGAAAGAGAAACACATCTAAAGCTAAAGAGGTTGCTGTATGTTTACAGAGTTGTCATAAAAAACAAAACAAAATTACATTATAACCCACATAAACACAATTACTTTTACAGAAGTGATAATTCAGTGAACCTTACTTAAAACAGACCTATTGTCGACTTTTCAGAGCTTTTAACCACGTTTAACCATGTTTCCACTTCTCATTTAACCTCTCAAAGTTGTAGCGTTTAGCGTGACTCGTGCATGTTTGAGCAATCTTTAATTGCTTATTTTCAATTTTCCACCTTGCCGATCAACTCCCGTTTTCACCACCACCGCCATAACCCACTGCTCCGTACTTACTTTTCCAATAGTATTTTCTTAATCTGTGATATCTGTGATATTCGGCAGCGTCACAAAGTCACTTTGGAAAAATGAAAAAAAAAACAAAAAAACAAAAAAAAAACACGTCTCGCTAGCTTGATGTGCAGCTAACCATAGGAAGTGGTGACAACTTCATGGCTCTTTGTTGCTCCCTTTTTTCAGCTCCCACTGGCCACCATGGTTTTCTAAAGCGGAGGTCAGTGTGACTTGTTTCATTTATTAAGTCGTTATATTATATGAATATTGCGATTTAAAATGTCCAAATTAGAATAGAATGTTATATACTCAAGCGCAACAGGTCATCTTTAAATATTTGCTATATTGATTTTAATTTATTGATATTAATATCGGCAAAGATCAGTTGGTGGCCAAAACAGCAAGATGAATATCAGATACTGGTATTGGCTGAAAACGAAATCCACATTGGACCATCCCTAGTCATAGAAGATCAAGATGTCTTCACTAGTGCTGTCATGATACTAAAATGTCAAACTCGATTTTGATACTAAGGATGATAATAAAAAACACTCTATTTAAATACTTAATTTAGACAATAGAATGCCATTTTCAACATTAAATCATAGTACTTTCTTCTATATTACCATGTGGCCTTATATCTGTGTAATCCCTCAGTCGTCCAGGCAGGTTCCATAATGGTCCACGGGCGTATACTATGTGTCTTATACTTGTTCTGATACAGCTCAAGATTGTTCTAAAGCTATTCAGGAAAGGTTCATTTCTGTCTTGTGAATGTGATTTTTTTAGTATCAATACCTGTTCAAATTAGTATCTAATTTTGATACAAGTTTTAGTATCTATTGGTATCTGAATTATCTGAAGTATCTTTTGATACTTTTGACAACCTTAGTCCTCACAATGACAGTCTGGTCTGCCTCTGCAGTATGAGACTCAGCAGTAGAGTGGATAGAGTGGGTAGTACCTGCTGGAAGCTCTCCCGTAGGTGGCTCTGGTCCTCTGGATGACAGAACTCCAGGATGTCTTTGCCCAGTAAATCCTGCACACACACAAACACACACATACAAATATGCTCACTATACCAAAACATGTTGTTACTGTATGTCTTCTGTATTAGGTACAACAAGATTTTCCAATAAAAGATCAGATATTTTGTTATTTGCTGAGGACATTACATTTGTTTCTGTGTAGCCTCTGCACACCTGACTGGGCGACAGGTGCGTCGGAGGAGAGGCACTTGACTGAAAGGTTTTAAGAGGACTCCCGCAGCTATGAGGGAGGTTCATGTAAATTCTTGGAGGCGGCACTTATTTTGCTAAAAAATGTCAGAATTATGGAATACAATTGTTACCTTTTTAGTGTGTTAATAATTATATTTTTCTAGTCATTGTCCATGAGTTTTAACTCACAAAAGACTGGTGCAAAGTGAATTATGTACAATATTGCAGTTACATTGGGGTCTAATTGTGAATGTATTTTTTCACTGTTGTGATTGGTTGATTACTCTTAAGGGAGCAGTCCCTTAACTTATATAAGGGGAGCAGAAGGGGCTGTCATCATACCTGAGGAAGGTCAGAGGGACCGAAACGTTGTACTAATAAAAGTGAACCAGGAGTGAGACAGTGTGCGGGAGTCTTCTTAAAACCTTTCACTGAAGACATTACATTACCTAAAATAATTACAGCCTTAGGGGCTGTCTCATACCTGAGGAAGGTCAGAGGGACCGAAACGTTGTACTAATAAAAGTGAACCAGGAGTGAGACAGTGTGCGGGAGTCTTCTTAAAACCTTTCACTGAAGACATTACATTACCTAAAATAATTACAGCCTTTGCGATTTGATAATTGCGCCAATTCAAACTGTGATTTTGATGCAGTTTCAATATATTGCTGCCATATTCCGTATTTTCATTATCACAACCGTACATCAAAACAGGAGACATGTTGCATTCATTAAATCCAAACTTCGACAGCAGGAAGTTGACAACTTTGAAGGGACAGGATAAGCAATTAGATGATGACATTATGCTAGATGTGTTCTTTACTGAAGTAAGGACTATGCAGGCTACAGTGATTACCCATCTATTCTTTCTCTTCTGTTTTAAATGCACATCAGGTTACAGCATTTTAGTCTTTGTTTGTAACTCGCAATTTAATTGACAATGGCAGAATCCATCTTTAAATGAACAAAGTTTTGTTAATTAAATAAAACAAAGCATTATGAATTCAAAACACATGTTAAAATGAATCATCAAAATGTCAAAATGCAATTATGAGGATTTTAAGAGTAACACAATCTCCCCAGTATCATTTAGGCAAACATCAAACCGTTTCAAAACTACATACAGCTGTGTGATTGAATGTGAATGGAGACGTACCATTGCTTTTATAAAGTGCCTCATAATCACATCAATATATTTCC
Source organism: Periophthalmodon schlosseri (assembly GCA_000787095.1). Lineage (NCBI taxonomy): Eukaryota > Metazoa > Chordata > Actinopteri > Gobiiformes > Gobiidae > Periophthalmodon > Periophthalmodon schlosseri. Next base: position 11,942 of record KN486481.1, read on the forward strand.
AGTTACAACACTGTTTGTCAAACGGTGGTATGTGCACTACTAGTGGTACACAAGCTCACGTTCAGTTCTAATATTTTCTGAATTTAGATTTAATGCAAACTATTGTTCTCCTTCTTTAGGTTAAAATTTGCATTGAAACTGTGCAGTCCCGTTTTAGACCTGATTTAGCCCTAGTTAAGACCTAGAATAATCCTGTAACTTTTTTTTACCAGGTTTAAATCTGGTGGTACAAGGTACAGTAGAAGCCTGAGAGTTGTACAAAGAGGCATGAGGCTGGAACAAGCTGAGAAATCAAACTTTTGTTAAATTCAGTTGAGTGAAAAGTACAGACATCTTCCCTGTTCACAAATGTAAAGCCTTCTACAGGTTTTTCAAAACCAAAATAATTTGCAATATTAATATTATTAATATTTCTTCTACAATATGTATGACATTCTACATTGTTTGTTTTGGTTTGTTTGGGAAATTCACTTTTGTCATCAGCCAAAACCACAATGTTGCCCTGTGATTGGTCTCGGCAACAGTGGGAGCCAGTTACTGGTGCTCTAATGCCTGAGATTTTTAGGTCAGTTCAGTGAGGGATCTGAGACCTGGAGACACGAACCCTCAAGACATTGTGATAGTATTGTCCATTCAAGCCAAGCCTGACTATGCTTCCATTGTAGGGAGTATTATACCTCTGATGATGTAGCCTAAGATAACAAGGGCTGAGATGGCAATGTGGGGCTGGCACAGCACAGAAGTTGAATCACTTGGCAGCCATATATTTTCTTAGGTGGTACATGGTGTGAGAAGTTGGTGAACCACTGGATTAAGAAGTTTCCACTCACGATGTTAACCTTAAAATGAGACATCTCGACACCTCTGTAAGTGCTGGTTGCTGTAAACCTGTCACTGACACTGAACAGAGCACATGCTGATAGCATTAGCATGTCCTCTGTCTCTATAACATCTGTGGAGGAGTAGTGTGACACATCTGGAGCTCATCTAAAGACACAGCACGGCAGGATCCATATGCCTGAGCCTACATCCCAGAGTGGAGAGTGGGCAGGGGAAAGTGGAGATGGAAGAGGGGGAAGTGTAGTTTTGGAGAGTGGGGCTGACCTGGGGCTGGTACCCAATGACGTTGATGCAGCGTGGGTCCACAAACGTGATGATGCCGTCTGAGTTGTGCCTGGATAAGAACTCAGTGGGCACGGACAGGCCGTTCATGTCCATGGAGACGGGAGAGCTAGTCACCTGGACACAGATACAGGCTGGTTAGACAAAGACTACATTGTATGAGAAAAATATCAGAGCTGCTGTTTGACACATTCGTCTGATGAGGCAGTTTGGATCAACTTAATATCAGCGACAGTCTCCTCCTGCCTCTGTCTCCATAGGTAAGCCTGGGTCTGTCTGTGGCGTTCCAAAAGATTTTTTCTCCTCTGCCACCAGCGAGTACAATCCTCATGGTGTATTTAGCCACAGGTGAAAGAAAAGACCAACACGTATAGGGGAAGCAAGCATGTACTCACAGGGCTCTGTTTTTTTGGAGATGGATAAGTTTAATGCCATACTAAGGAACATTGCAGGCAAAGCAATAATGGAGACAAGCAGATAGCAGCTGGAAGGTTATGCAGTGCACGAACTACTTTAACATTATATCATTATGATAAAAGCACATGAACAGCATTATGGATTGGAACAATAACTTCCTCTTAGCAGCAGCTGAGATCAGACTCCAGGGTCTGTTCTAACATACCATCTTAGCATTGGCTTTAAGGCCTGTTCTCAAAACCTTGTTTATTTGTATTTTAATGAAGACTTTTATTATTTATTCTATTCATAAGATTTTCCGTTGATGGGCTGTAACAGAAGCATACACAAAATCATTACACCGCCTCCAGGATTCATTAGAAGCATTAAATTTCAGATGAACACTGAATGCATTCATACAGCCAGTGACTTCTTTTGATAAGATTAATTTATCTCAAATAATCCGTGTAATTACATATTGTTTTAGAGACTGCTAAAGTGAACGCAACATTGGCAGACGGGATGTGTCCAAGGCTGAGCACGGAAGCATCAGCACAGCTCCAAATCAATCCAGACTATGGCCAAACCCACATCAAACTGGCAAGTGAAAACCTCAGTGCTGTGGATGAGCGGTGGAGCAGTCGTGGGGCAGACTGATAGCAGACTGGCCTAAGCCTCTCATGAGAGTCTAGCTGCAGCTCTAGTGGAGATTTGAGCAGTGAGTGCAGTACATGGCACAGAACTGACCTGCAGGCGCCCAATGGCCACCAGACAGTACTTCCCGCCCTGCCCCGCCTCTGTGTCCTCGTCTGGGATTGTCATACCTGTAAAGGAAGGAGTAACATAAAGAAAGAGAGAATGAAGGAAGGAAAGACAATTGAAACAGCAGAAGCCTATATCCTATACAACCCTATAAGCATGTGCCTCAATGACAGACTGAAGAGCAGAGCATGGGTTAAAACTCGTGACTTGTGAGCTTTAATCCATGTTATGTTGTTACCACATAAAAACATACCTGGAGTTGTGTTTTGTTTCATTCACACATATTTGAGTAACCCTTTATTATTAGTTTGCCTACATCGCCAGAGCTCAAAATGTTCTGTTCCACCTTGTGATGTCATGAAACGGTAGTTTTCAAGTTGACAGCTACCTTTTACCTTTAGTTTAGTAGAGATTGGCAATTACAGATCTGAAATCATCAAAATGATTCTAGTGAAGGTGTATGGAGTTTAAAAACACAGTGGAGTACTTCCTATATTACCACATGACATCACAAGGTGGAACAGAGTGTTTTCTGTTTGAGAGAATAACTCATTCTAAATATGCAGGGTTTGTGTGTTAAATGTGTGAATGAAACAAAACACAACTCCAGGTATCAGAAAATAGCGTAATATGACACAACTCCGGTATCAGAAAATAGCGTAATATGGGCCCTTTAATCGTCATCCTTTATTTTTTTTAATTATTATTATTATTATATTTTTTTTAATATCTGACTTGATTGTTATGCTTTTGGCTCATCAAACATTTGTTGTTCTGTGAATACAAAATAAGTAAAATTCTTAATCCGTAATCTTGGCTCCCATCTAAAATTATTCAAAAATCCATCACTAAAGAGAGAGAGCACAACAGGAGCTTTCACAACAGCACCATGTTCTGTGCAGCCTGCCCGTTTCCATCTCATGCCCTTTAGAGCGGCCAGGGAACCACAGCCCTGCTCTCCACATGGGTCATACTCTGCATCAGGTGAACGCTCATTTAGCTCTATTCAATGACCATCACATCTGACCATCGAGGACAAAGGAACCAGACGCATGTGAAACAGACAGCACCCACGGCTCGGTGCTCAATCAGTGGGAAGAAAGGGGCGACACACTGATTGGGAAGAAGTGTATTCCAAGCCTCACTCCAGTCCAGAGGACTGGAGTCCAAGTCTCAACTTTCACAGAACATTTCCAGGTCATTAAAATTTTGAGTTTGAGTCAAGGCAGTCAAGTCACGATTACCTGTTGGCAAGTCTCTAGGCTTACCGTGCATAACCTTTGTATTGCTTGCATTGCTTAAAATTACATTTATCTATAGAAAAGACACTTCTTCATTTTGATTTATTTTATTGCTTTGAAAATGCTATATATGCCAAAAACATATTAACATGTTTAATAAGTTTTTGTCAAGCTCTCCCTTTACTAAATCACTCCCCTTCAGAGCGCTATCACAACACAATTGGCGTGCATTTCGTTAATGAAACTACTGCACATTGCATCAGATTTGTGAAGTTGTAGTGTATTGTTTTGTGTCATGCTTTTGTATAGTTATGGAAAATGGCTGTGCTGGAACATAGGTGATGTAGGTTCGTGGGCCCAGTAGCGATCACAAGATTACTCACACATTCATGGATGACATATAAAACCTCTTCAGGCATGTTTTTGATGAGGGAACAAAGTTATAACATGGTAGAAAGCTACAAAAAGTCGATTTTGTATATTACGGCAATCGTGCCCTCTCTTGGCAGCAGTGAGAATAAAACAGGCCAAGAAGAAAATATATCAAATGAACCATTTTAGCGTCAGCAATGCTAACTGATCAAGCGCTATCATGAATGGACCATAAATGTGGAAATGTGATTTATGGGATTTAAAATGTGGTTTGAAATCTGCTGCAATTTTTATGCAACAGATTTCAGATTATAGATTTAAAGAGGTTTTTACACATCTATGGGGTATTAATTGTTAACACATAACATATTTAGGCCACCATGTCACGTTTTATGGTTTTGAAAATGCTACATCTGCAGAAAACAACATATTAAATGTTTAATTAGTTTTCAGTTTCGTTTCCCTCCCCCTTCAGAGTGCTGTCACACACTCAGCGTGCATTCCACTAATTCTACTCCACATCGCATCAAGTTTGTGACATTGTAGAATTTTTGTATCCTGCTTTTGTATATTTATGAGAAATGGCCATGTGGGCAAATAAGAATTGAAAACAAATACAGCATGAAAAAAGCTCTTAAAAGTAGATTTTGTATTAGGGCTGCACGATTTGGGAAAAATATCTAATTACGATTAGATTTGCGATTTATGTTTTCATAATGGGATTCTGTTCAAATTACAGGGTTAGCAGTTTTTATGCAGAATAAGATATTTTAGACATTAGATATTTTGTTTGTGGAGGAAATTAAGGTACTTCAAAAATTGCACCTTTTGTGATTTGCTGATTACATCCATTCCAATTGCAATTTTGATTAATCTTGCAGCCCCATTTTGCATAATATGTCTCCTTTAGTAAGTCTAGAAAGTGCCAGTTCAGTCATGGGTCCCCAAAAATAAACCATCTTGAACCCCCTCTTCAGACCCATGGGCCCGAGTTACCTGCTGGGGGCCAGGCTTTGATGTAACCTGTGCAGTGGACCACCGAGTACTGCGCCTCTCCCTCTTTGGATGGTCCCAGCCCGTTCCTGTCCCACACAAACACAGCATCAGTCAAACAGGGTTCCTCCTAACAACATGAGCGCCAGTGTTTTTCAATATCTGAGGGAAAACATTGTAGCATAGTTGTTGTTGGCTGAGAAGTACTACTGGAAGAATGTAGTGTGATAAGGGGAACAGAACACAAAATATACAGTGGTGGGTATTTTTACTGCTACTTGTACTTGCATAACTTGTACTACTAGAAGTAATTGTATCACGTCATCATTAAAGTGGAACTAAACACTAAATCCACATTTTTTGCTGCTAAACTGTGTTTCTGGTCATTTTTTGGCAGCTTTAGTGCAAACTGGTGTTTCTGACCTGTCTGTAGGGGTGGAGTTTGAACTGTGGATACCAGTAGCGCGTGGTGACTTTTATGAATATCAATGTTTAGTAGATAACAATTTAATAACACCTCTGTTTATACAAACAACATTGCTAGCATATTAAATACATGTGTAATGAGCCATTTTGGAGTCAAATTAAAGAAGCCTAGACCTGCATAGTAATATTTGTATATATTGGACCGTATTTGACATCCTGTCTGTACAAACAGGGATAGTCAGTGGGCTATTTGTTTCTTCAAAGATTTCTCCTACCCCTGCACTTTATTTATGCAGCTGAGCCTTCAGTATTATTGTTATCTGTGTAATTATTATTATGCATCTAGAAACCATACGCATGACATATGACAGCTCTACATGTGTGTAATGCACTCATGAAGAGATACTAACAGCAACAGTGCGCTGGTCAGACAGGTGCACTGGTCAGACAGGTGCACTGGTCAGACAGGTGCACTTATAATACAGCCTCATGTGTCTCAAACGTCGCCTTAAACACAGTCCTGCCTTAGAATAGCGCGCTCTACAACACTCACCTCTCACAGATGCAAATCAAAACCACATCTTTCCTGAAGAAACGCCCTGCATTTCCCTGAAGCGAAGATGGTCCAGAACATCCACAATTTCCTCCACACGTGTAATAGTCCTGTTATTCTAATCCTACTGTTGCTTCATAAACACACAGTTCACAGATGAGGCGGGCTCCTCTCCAGCCGCTGTCACGCCACTGCTCCGTACGGATCCTCCATGTCACACGAACTAGCCCTGAAACTAGCTCACCGTTTGATTAAATGACTGTATTTCTAACTAACATCTAATCACTAGAAACATGAAACTAAAAGTGAGTTATTTCAGTCACTTGTGTTGAAAGTTGGTGCTGCTGTTCCTGCTGCACATGCGCACTTGCTAGAAATCTCCTCACATGTCCGATTCCTCCATGGGTTTATTTAGTGCAGTTTGAGCCCCGTTTGAGCCTGCTGTGGTTTGGTGGTTTGGTCCTCAGCATGTGTACTGAAGACCAAACCAAACAACCTGCTGGTCTCTCCGGTTGTAAACGCATGTTGAGAGTGTGGCGTGGCATGGTCTCCGTAACACAGGACAACAACACAAGGTAATGACACGCCAACGACGTCATGGTTGATGCAGCCTGCTCGGTAGCCAGTATGGTGTACTAAAGAATTATTTGGATATAATTTATAACTATTTAATTATACTTTTATACATGCAATGATTTTAGATTTTATTGAACAAGCACAGCTTGCCTTCATTGAAAATGACTTAGGCCATATTTTCTATGACACATGTGACTCTACATGACTAATTTTAGGAGGGGTCGATATAGTAGCAAATGTTGCCATTTCAATAAAATGGCCCAAGTCACGCTCTTGACATAGGCCAATAAAGTATTTGCAAATATCTCATGATCCATTCAACTGAGGTGATTGAAATTTGTATCAGAGGTGGATGGCCTCAAGGGGAGTTGATTCATGCAAAAAACAATTTTTCACAAGACTTAGGTCATTATTTTAGGAGGTCATCGATGTAATATTATTGTAATATTATTGTAATATTATTGTAATGTTATTGTAATATTATTGTAATATTATTGTAATATTATTGTGGCAGTGCATTATTACGATGGCTTAGAAATGTTTGCAGCTTGCAGCTTGTTTTGCGCTCCATTGTAGTACCACAGTCCCTCTTATAGTTTGCATCGGCCCTGTCAGATGCAGATACTGTACAGTACCTGTATCGTTTCCTCATGTTGGAGAGACGGTTCAGAGAGATGTGATCCAGAGGAGCGCTGCCACACCTGTACACACACACAAAGAGAATACAATTATTGCACTCTAAAAACAACAAACTAAAATAACTGATAATAAACAAGTGCATCAGCTAAAGTTACAGTTTAGATCTTTAGACCCCCCCAAAATAGCCATGCGAGCCTGATTGGCTCTTTGGTTTCACACCAAATACAGTCCCTGGTTGCAGATTAGCCATTATAATTGCTAGCCTTGATGATCTTCATTCAACCAAATGCTATGGGTGACGTCACATTCTATTATACGGTCTGTGTGTAAACTCGGGGGATTATTACACGAAATCATCTAAACTAGCATGTTTTTCCGAAAAGGTGGCACCAACCCTCACCGTACCTTTATGTAAAGGGTAGATCGTTAGCTCAAGAGGGAAGTGATGAATTAACCTTATTTGGAGGGTGAGCAACCTGCTTATCTCCACTTGCTCCTGTAATGTTATAGTTATCATAAAATTTTGGAGACAGGCAGATGACAGCACCAGACCAAGTTAGGGGTTGATCTGTGGAGGGGTGATCGCGATCACAGTAAACACCTGTAATTGTATGAATGATATTAGATAAGTTCAATGCCAAACAGTGGAACATTATAGGAAAAGCAATAGCATTTCCATGGACCCAAAACCAGAAAAGTTACATAGTACACCTTTAACTAACCCTATCCTTAAATATTTTCCAAAACTTAACCATAACCAGTTTCCTAATCTTAACCAACCTGTTCCTAAACTTTATCACTTCTGATGACCAATCACAGGTGACCATCCCTTTGGAGCATACTATCTCCCACCAACCAATGTAAAGGTTCCTCAACATAACACAAAACACATCTTTAGTCCAGTCACGACACTTCCTGGATTCCATCAGCCAGTCCAAGGTAACATCTTTAACTCATCCATCTTATCGAATCATCTCATCATTATGTACAAAAACGTACGGAATGTGGCTCATGGGCAGAGGTCAGGGGATAACACATGCAGGTTCATTTGCATCATAGAGGCTGTTTTCCTGTCGCGTGCACGAGCCTTACATAAGCATGCATGTTTCCAATAAGCTCCAGGACTAGCTTTCCTCGATGTGTCACAACGGCAGACGGCCATGTTGTTTGAATTATGCAAAGCCTTAAAATAGGACCAGCACAAGCAGAGTCGGGTACATTCCAAACAGCTGAACACATTGTGGTAAGATACGAAGGTCTGGGTGACAGCTCCTCCACGCCTGGGTCCTATACTCACCACACAAGGGCTTAAGTCTCTACCTGTGTCACAGTGGTTCTGATGCAGGAGTGATGGAGGTTGTGGCTGATATGATAAACATAAGGTTTTCTCATCAGTCAGCAGGTAGAGGGTTAGCTTACAGACTTTAAGACCACTTGTTCCACTAAAGGAGAGCAGATATAAATGTACCCAGCATCTGCACATATTATGACACAATTGTGCACCATTTGCATGATAGAGAGATTAAGGTAACAATAAAAACAAAAAAACAGTCCCAATATGGACATTGATGTTGTTCATGTATGCTTATAACATTGATCAAATTCATAAATCCTATTTTCATCATCATTAATTGATTTGTATTATCAGTTGAAAATGGTTAATCTTGTTTTTGTTAATTATGAATTAAA
>KN486482.1:7328-21682 GCA_000787095.1 Periophthalmodon schlosseri
GCACTTAGCATTGATGACAAGTTCCAAGATAATGTTGCTCTCAATAAGAAAAAAAACAATGAAAGTGCAATTTTCAAATAATCATGCATATCTAAAAAAAAAAAAATAAGTGTGGAGGTGCTGTGCCTGGAATGTTTACTCTACCTTATTGCATTAAACATTTATATCACTCAGTTATTGCTAAATGCCGTCATGTGCTTGTTTCCATGGAGATATACATTTTTAATACCATACTGTAGGACATTCCTGGCAAATCAATAACCTCTCTATGGAGAGAAGCAGGTAGCTGACCCTTCACCAAAGTTACATAGTGCATCTTTAACAAATGCAGCTGTTCATTTTCATCAATTTCACTGAGGACGTATTCATTTTAGTGAGTAATGTTGAGCCTGGTGTGGCTGTCTGTGTCCAGCCTCATGTTTGAGCATCGCGTTCGGTCGTGGAGGGAGCTGCCTCTGAGGTGGGCCGACTTCGGAGCGCTGCATCGGAATGAACTCTCCGGAGCTCTGGGTGGCCTGACCCGAGTGCGCCGCTTCTGCCAGGATGACGCTCACATCTTCTGCACCCCTGATCAGGTAGAGAGAACATGTTTGCAATCTGAATGGCCACACATAGCAAAAGCTTTTTTTTCTAAAATATACTGTGTACTATGTATAGAACCTGTTGAAACCATTCTTGTTTGATCAATTCCCGGTTTTAGCAATTTGCTGAATATATTTCCTCACTCTTCATTCCCATTTTATGCCTACATCTGTCCTGTTCTATGTCACTGGGCCAGAAAGTATTCTAATAAAAAGTAAAACAGAAAAACAGCTGGTTATCCTGTAGTTTAGACATCTGTGAATGTGCTGAAATGCATGTGAATCTTGTTAACAGTTTGTTCTCAAACTGTGAGAACCGCTGTGTTAAACAGTTCAGTCTGCTTTCAGGTATCTGGACATTTTAAAATGAGCACTGTGAACAGAATCTTGATTTTTAGAAATTACAACTAAACGCAATATTTGCAAACCAAAAAAGTCTAATGTAAAGCGCTTTGAGTGCCTACAAGGTGGAAAAGCTCTATATAAAAATGTGACCATTTACCATTTATCAAATTAGATATTTTCTTCTAATTGTTCAGCCTTAGTTCACACTGATCACTTTTTTTGTGCGGCAAATCTGTTAATGAGACACATGTGGAGCCATATTACCCTTATTAGACTGTTGTACCGAGGTCCAGGGGCATTCCAGGAGGCCTCTGAGTGGATGAATCGGGGCCTTTGTCCTGTAAAAACACGCGGCGCTCATATGTTGATGAGTGGAGCTGTAGCAGCGCTGTACAGTGAGTGAAGCTGATCCCCTACACAGCGCCCAGGGATGTTCTCATGTAACTCAGCAGGCTCCAGCCGCCTCGGCTCTGACAGGCTGTTTATGCACACGGATTATATTCGGACACATATGAACAGTCTCTCTGGAGCCAAAGAAACACCAGCTCAGTTTGAAGCACTAGCTCTGTGTACACTAGAACCACACAATTCTGGGATCTGATTTGTCATTTATTTTTTTTATCAAGATTCAAGACTGTGCACATTATCAAAGTGTAGTATCATTAATATTTGAGAGTTTGTAAGTTTTAAACTACAGAATAAATTTGATCCATAATACGATCCCACAGTGAGGAGATTTTTTATTGTTTGTTGATATTTCAAAATGTATTGCAATTTGTTAATTGTTGGCATTCATTGTGATTTCAATTTCAGTGCAGTTTCTCTTGGGGTTAGGCATATGACGGTATTGAAATTTTGTCTTGTATAAATTTATTTTGATTAGTAAAAAATTATTCAAATTGCCAAAAATTTTAAATGTGCTTAACTGGTTACTTTTTGTATAGAGCAATACAATTAACTAGTGTAAATTCCACTGTTTTCTTTATGTTCAAGTGAATTTTTTGCCATATCACCCAGCCTCACTTTTATGGTGTTGCAAGCAAAGATTTGTCAGTCCGTCTCCAGTGTGTTCAAACATGTGTTTCCTCTGCAGCTGGAGGAGGAGATCGTGGCCTGTCTGGACTTTGTTCGCTCTGTTTATCAATTGTTTGGCTTCACCTTCCAGTGTCTTCTGTCCACACGGCCCACACCGTGTCTGGGGGAGCCCGAGCAGTGGGACAGTGCTGAGGAGGTACTCATTAACATGTACTAACAGCTGCACTTTTCTACCAGTGAAATAAAATACTGGAATTAAACTTTAACCTACATAAGTCATCATTTAGCCAATATTTGCAGTAAGAAAAGGTGGAAGCTATATTAAAAATGTTGTTTTGTAGATCAAAATAGAATATTGAGTATACAATATGTAATCTGTCTTTATAACTATTTTTAAGCGCTGAATAAATGTAATCTACCAAAGAAGGATATAAAGTGATATGTCTTCACTTTTGTGGATAATTTTACTGTCCAATTTTTAAGTGATACTTGAATAGTTTTAAGCACATTTTAACCACACCCTGATTTTATATTTATGATTTATTATCATTGTTTCCTCTGAATATTGTTATCAAGATAATCCCAAAATATATAGATATTCAGTTTTGTCATTATCACCCATGCCCAACTTTCTGCTGGACCATTTGGCACCAGTGAAATAAAATGTGCTGGATCTGCCTGTTTGCTGGGAAAGAGGTACTAAAACTCAAAAATTAATCTTTAAACCACTTGATAACTTAATGTTATTCATTTAGCCAATAAGTGCTATAGTGGTACTTTCCAACAGAGAGCTTCCCAAAAAGGTGTGTGTCTTGGTTTGCGTTCACACTTGTCTTAGTTTGGTCCCGGTTTGAACCCAGTTTAGTCCTGATATAGACTTGGTTTGGGTCTCTTCTAGTCCTTGTTTAGTCCAGGTTTAGTTCCCTGTTTGATGTGTGGTGTGCAAGTGTGAACTCACCCATAATCCTTCAGGAACACATTTTAAAGAAGGCACACCAACAATTTAGGTTTGGTCCTGTAATCTTTATTGTAGATTATAGATTTACTAACTAACTAACTAATATAGGGGCTTTTAGGATCATCTGGTGCACTGCAGAGTCAACCCCTTGGAACTAATCTAAAACAATGGCTACTGGCACTGAAATAAATATGCTGTATATAGTGTAGTGTATTTTTTTAGTGCAGTGAAGGCAATTTGAGCACTGAAATGATGAGAATGAGTCTGGTGAAGTTGTATAGTCTAGAAACACAGGAGATGATTCATACCAAAGCGGGTGGAGTGTTTTTAGAGTCAAAATATGTGAGACAAACTAAATATGTACAAAAAACAGCTCCCAGCTTGTTTTTGATGAAAGAGTAACATCAAAACATGATTAAAAACTTGAAAGACTCATTTTGGCATAAAATGGAGCCTTCTTCAATATCTGGTTAAATATTTCTGCTTTTCTGTGTAATGTTACATTACACCCTACTGTGGTTTTACTCACCAGCACTTTCACAAGGGCTTTGAAGTACTTGGGTTGTGTTATGACTACTCTGTGTGTGTGTCTGTGTCTGTGTGTGTGTGTTTGAGCAGCAGCTGGAGAGGAGTCTGCAGCACTTTGGAGAGCGCTGGGAGGTGAACCCAGGGGACGGAGCCTTCTATGGGCCAAAGGTTAGTGCCAACAACAACTGTGTGAGCCAAGAAACTCATCTCTAACCAAAACTATGCACTGTCAAATTTATTTGTATAGCACAAAATAACTCCAAGTACTTTACATAATAAGAAATACATTAAAATCACAATATAAACACATAAAAACATAAATAATCATAATATAATTCACCTTAAAAGAATAAAAATGTAGAATAAAAACCTTTCAGTCATGCACAGCTAAACGGAACAGCCCTGTCAGATAGGTCAAGTTGTCTATTAAAATAACCGTAATTTGATAACCATAATTGTTAACTGGACTCTAAAACACATACCAAAGAAGTTTTGTAATTCATGTTATTCGTTTTTATTATCTATGTTACAATCTTTATTTGGTTAAAAATGAATTTTAAAAATCTCAGAAATAATCACTTTTTAATTTGTTTTTTTGAGTAGCAAATAAAAAATAAAAATAAATTACTGTCGACTCGTAAAATAATTGTTAGTTTCAGCCCTGCTCTCACATGACGCTCATAATTTACTGTTTTACTCTACTCAGTGTTTTCAAAAGCCAAATCTATTATGGCGCTTCATGATCAAATCCACTCAACTTCACTTTTGCTGCTGAAGCCTAGAATTTATAACTAAGAAGAAAGAAAAACAACTTCAAGCTGTTTTGCAAATGAACTTCATATGCATTACAACATGAGCCTAAGGAGGATGTTTTAGTGTCTTATTGATTTCACAGCTGAGGAATTCACTCGTTATTGCAGCTTTTTTACAAGAAGAAGTGCCGACTATAAAATGTGTGTCAAAAAATGTAGTCACTGCAATGGAGAGATTGACAATATTCTCGTTTATTCGTGTCTTGAACTACTTGTCTCTGTTATGATTTATTAAAGGGGCACTACGTAACTTTTCTGGTGGATGGTCTGCCACTGTCTTGTATTCACGCGGATGTTATTACTTTGTCTAGATTAGAATATCACACAGTATGGCATTAAACCCTACTATGTCCATGGAGACAAGCAGGTGATGCCACCAAACCAAGTTACAGGTCAGATCTGAGGAGAGGCGAGCTCACAGTAGCAATAAAAACACGAGGAGGAAAATCAAAGCTGGACAGATAAGTTTAACGGCATCCTGTGGAATATTAAAAGCATCTCCACGGAGACAAGCAGGTGGCGGAAAAGGTCCGAAATGCATCTTTTATAGCAAGTTTACAGCAAAGATTTTATTTAATTCTTCTGCATCAAATCACTGAGCACATGGAGGAAACCAGCGTCAGGCAAAGTTTGCACAGTCAAGGTCAAGAACAAGTGCAGAGAAGGAGGTATGTATGTGCAGGGTGTGGTTAGAAACATAAACAGAAACAAACAGAACACAAACTATTTATGGCCACATAGCCAGAGTGCATTGACCATAATTAAATATATGAGCCTGACACAACATTTGTAATAATTACTGCCCACAAAAATGCAGCCAGTTCCCATCAGTTATCCTTAGAGCAGATGTAATCATATTTTTAGATCTTAAGATGCAATTGAATGGAACCTAATGTAGGCCTGTTATGATAATCATTATCGACTTATCATTCAGTATATGAAAGCTGGAACTATATTTTTGGGGGGTCAGTATTTATCATGTGTACATTTTCTTTGCACAATTGGGAAATGTTTGGTTATATGTTTGCTACATGATAAGATTTGAGCCGTAGAAGGTTGAATTAATAACTTCTGTGACTCTTTACAGATGCAAACTAAATACTAAAGTGTTTCATTCTGCCGTTTATTTATTGCAGCTTGTGTTTTTTTCTTAACAATATTGTAGATATAAAATAGTTTTTGTGGTTTAAATCTGCTCTTGGGTTGTGTCAGTGGCATAAATTAGTTTCAGTATTATTGTTTATCGTCTGTAATTTCTTCAGGAATCTATCGTGCTTCAAAATTTGTTATTATGACAGGCCTAACCTAATGTAAACTGATTTGCTCACAGATTGATATCCAGATCAAAGACGCCATTGGGAGACAACACCAGTGTGCAACAATCCAGCTGGACTTTCAGCTGCCCATTCGGTTTGATCTTCAGTATGTGGGGTGAGTCATGAGTCAGTAATTCACTTTGATTTGTGATAATAGTTGATATAAAACAGAAGAAGGGTCTAAGCACAGGAGATGCTATTCCTTTCCTTGTATCCTGTGTATATTGGTTGGTCTTCCTGTGTGTTATCGACCAATGACTGGTTCACTGTTTGATTTTCTACCTTTCTTTTGGTTAAATCAATATTTTTGTTAACCCTTGAAAGGCGGCTGCTGTTGTGATTTTGGGCTAGACAAACATAAATTGTATTGACTTAAATATTGAAATTAAAATCGACATGCACTGCCATTAGTCGCCATTAATCATAGTTCAGAAATATGATTGGTTTTATCGATTGACAGGACCAGTTTAATTAAATATTTTGTGGGAGCATGGGTGACCTTCGCTTGTGGACCGAGCATTGGACAAAACCGTACTGCTAACTGTAAGGAGGGTTTGAATAGGGCCCGGGAGAGATCGCTAGATTACTCAAACATGCATGAATGACATATAAAGCCACTCCAGGCATGTTTTTGATGAGGGAACAACATTATAACATGGTAGAAAGTTCTTTTTTAATGTTTTAAAGGGACTCATGTACTTGTTTTGTTTGTTTTTTGTTTGTATATTTTCTGTATTTGAACAGGGTGCCCATGAAAAAGAGAGTCTAAGTGCTTTCATTGGGCTCAGTCTGTATAAATAAAGATAACAAAAAGAAAAAAAGTAGATTGTGCATAATGCCCTACTCTTTATCGTGTAGTTTGTCCTGTAGACCTGTCACAGTGACATATTTTGAAGCCAGATTACATTACTACAGATCACATCACAGTAAACGATAATATTGAAACTACTTCATGCCACTGAAACATTAACCTTAAAGCAGGATCATTCTGGTAAACCTCTTTCTAAATGTGCAATACCATTCAAAACATGAGCCGCAATTAGTAAATAAATAACAAGTCAAGTTACTTATTCAACCCCCCACAGCTCAAATGTTATCATACCACAAAAGTAACCGAAAGACCCCCACTAGTGCAATGAAGGTACACACGATAAATATTAACCCCCAAATAATTTTATTAAAGGTCCTATATTACTGCTACACAAAATTGACTCTTGTGAGCTTTTAGTCACGTTAGAATGTTGTTACCTCCTCAAAAACATACGTAAAGTTGTGTTTTGTTTCATTCACACGTTTGAGTAACACTTTATTATCAGTCTGTCTACAGCTCCAAAGCTCAAAATGCTCTGTTCCACCTTGTGATGTCATGAAGCGGCAGTTTTCAATCTACCTTTTACCAAATGATTCTAGTGAAGGTGTATGGAGTAAAAAAACCCAAAACAAAACACTCTGTTTGAGAGAAGAACTTTAGCCTAAATATGCAGGGTTTGTGTGTTAAACATGTGTGAATGAAACAAAACACAACTCCAGGTCTGTTTGTGATGAGGAAACTATAAGGAAATTATAATATAGATCAGAAAATAGCCTAATATGGGCCCTTTAAGCCGTAGGTTGGTATAGCGACAGCCCACTTTACAGATGACATCTCAACCTTCTACATTTTAGGACTGTAAAACCAGAAAGTGTGTATGAAAAAAAACAAGTTAATATGACAGAATGTTTGAACTGGAAATGAGGAGGTTGCTTAGACGGAGGAGTGCATACCGGCTTTGCTTTGGCGTTAGGCCTGTCACAATAATCACTATACCGACTTATCGTTCAATTTTTTTCTTGTCTTTTTTTGTAATACGATAAAATTTGAACAGTGCAGGATTGAATAAGTAACTATGGACAATTATTTGTTCACTCTGTTCTTTATTTGTTGCAGCTCATGCCTATTAATGATAAAATATATTTTAAAATGGTTTACTAGGATAATCTTGCTTTATTATTATTGTGTCATAGTTTCAATATTATCGTTTATCTCAATATTTTTCTGTTGCTGTATATATTGTGTTTGTACAGTTGCTATCGTGACAGGCCTATTTATCGTTGGTTTGTCTAAGGGGGTATATAGGCCCATAAAGCTTTGCGATGTGACGTCACAATCTATTTTTTAGCAACTGTCAAAAGCGTTATTATTGTGATGGGCCTAGTTACACAGCGAGCAAAATTGTGCTTATTTGTGAATATAGTGTGAGAAGTGTTACAATGTTTTAGAATTGTTTTTATACCAGACTTCATTCAACTAGTTTTAGGGTCAATTATTTGATAGTTAGATAATGTCTTCTTTTGCGTTCCCACAGAAAAGACGGACAGTCACATCGTCCGGTGATGATACACAGAGCTGTTCTGGGATCCCTGGAGAGAATGATCGCTATATTAGCAGAGAACTTCGGGGGAAAATGGTGAGTTATAACACAGTGTAATGTACTGTTTGGGGTTTCTTGGTAATATCTAATGTATGTTTATGTTTATGTTTATGTACGTTTATGTTTGTTCATTTCTCTCTCCAGGCCATTGTGGTTGTCCCCTGCACAAATTATGGTCATTCCAATTGGGGGCAGTAGTGAGTCATATGCCAAGCAGGTCAGTCCAGCAAAACTATACCACCCCATGCATTTAGCTTCTCAAGCTCACAAAAACTGCATACATTTTATACGTAATATTCCTGTGTTAAGTCTAACTTTTATTTTATTTTTTTTTTTATATGTAATGTATTTTTAGAAACTTTTCACCTACTTTTTAGAATTTTTGTATCCATTTCAATTAGTATGCATGCTTTATTTATTATTAATTCACTGTATGTTTCACGTTTGCACAATTCACCCAAGAAAACTCTACTATTTGAATACTTTTGTTCACTGACAATGATAATAAACATAATTCTCATATTTTTAAGGTGGTGCACCAGTTGAGTCAAGGCGGTTTCATGGTTGATATGAATGAGGATCCCGGGGCCACCTTAAACAAGAAGATCCGCTCTGCTCAGCTTGCTCAGTACAACTACATATTTGGTAAAAAGAACTTTACAGACCAAAGTTACCTTGAAAAGTGATTTAAACCCATTAAATTATGATGTGTTTTTCCTTGTCTATTCTTTGCAGTGGTTGGAGAGCAGGAGAGTGAGACCGGGACAGTAAATGTTCGGAGCAGAAGAGGGAAACAGTTGGGGAGGAGAACTTTAGAGGAGGTGATGGCAGCTCTCACGAAGCTACGAGACACACGGAGTAACTTGGATGAGTTTTAAAATGTCTGGAAACCATGACTCACGGAGAAGGTTGTTTATGTTATGTGTACAAGCTGTTTATCCAAAATGAAGCTGGGAATTTGTAATAAAATGGATCCTGTACATTTGGTTTGCATTTTCATCAAATTCATATAATGTGTAATTCTGGGTTTGTTGCACATAAGTAGGCACAGCAAGTTTATAAGAAGTAACGATTTTTAAATATTCAGAATTGTGACAAATTATTTATTAAGGGGTGATAGTTGCATTGATAGTTTTCAGGAGAGTGGGCGGTTCAGTTCCAGATCCAACCAGTGCTGTTCTGTTCTTGGGCAAGACACTTCTCCGACTTACTCTGGGAGACTAACATATGAGATGGTGGTCAGAGAGCACAGATTTGTAGCCATGTTTCCATCAGGCAGCCCCAGGGCAGCTGTAGCAATACATTTAACTTACCATTAATAAGAAATTGAATGGATAATGGTCTGCTGTATAAAGGATCCCTAGCCATTGTTTATTCTTATTTAAAGGTGTACTATGTAACTTTTCTCACAAATAATACGCCACACGCTTCTCTACATAGAGATGTTCTTGCTGGAATGTTCCACCACATGACATGAAACTTGTCTATATCTTACTTTGAACCAGACATAGGAGTTTTGAATGCTAAATAATATCTTGGTAAAACATGAACGGAGTTGCCTCTCCACAGACCTGACCCGTAACTCTGCGAAGTGATCACGTGGCAAGGCAAATTTATTTGTATAGCATAATTCATACACAAAGTAATTCAAAGTGCTTTACAGAATAAGAAAGACATTAAAATCACAATACAAACAAATCAAAACATAAATAATAATCATAAAATGAACGATAAAAGAGAAGAGTGCAGAATAAAAACCTTTCAGTCATATGCACAGCTAAACGTGCTTGTCTCCATAAGTGTTATGCCATACTGTGGAACATTCCAGGGAAAGCAATAACATCTCCATGGAGACAAGAAAGTGGGCCCTCCACCTGAAAAGTGAATCATAAGTGCAAATTTGGGACTGACTCTTCCATGTGTATAGTAATAATTTAACACCATAATTATAGAAAGACATAAAATCACAATACAAACAAATCAAAACATAAATAATAATCATAAAATGAACGATAAAAGAGAAGAGTGCAGAATAAAAACCTTTCAGTCATATGCACAGCTAAACGTGCTTGTCTCCATAAGTGTTATGCCATACTGTGGAACATTCCAGGGAAAGCAATAACATCTCCATGGAGACAAGAAAGTGGGCCCTCCACCTGAAAAGTGAATCATAAGTGCAAATTTGGGACTGACTCTTCCATGTGTATAGTAATAATTTAACACCATAATTATCCATTGCCCACACGCTCGGATTAACATTTAAAGGCATTAAATCGTCCACCCACTCACAGTGTGGTAATGTCTCAAATGTCAGAGCAGGAAGGCCTTTAAAAGAGTGGAACAAAGATGATACAGCAGGAGGACATGACTAAAATAGGACAGGGTCAGAGCTGTGTGTTTTCATTTGTGTTTAGTGAAAACAGCCAAGTACAGGAACAGGTCAAAAGAATTCAACTTTCTCCTTTTTAATTGAGAGAGTGGAGCAGGACATGAGTCATAACAGCCGCAGGAGGTGAACGGGGCAGTTGACAGGGCACACACCTGGGTTTCAGTGGGTGACATAGTCTTCAGGAAAATTACAATATTCTTGCCTAAAGGTATGCAAAATCTGATTGGGTTAGAGTGTGAACATAACATTAAATAATGAACAAAATCTGACAAAAAAAATGAGAAAAAAAAAAAAATCTGAAGTAGTGGTGCAAGAAACATGAATGTGTCAAAGTGGGAAGAACAACCAAAACTTTTACTCAAGAGTACTGTTACTTCAAACTAAATATTAATAATAGGAGTAAAAGTTGGAAAACTGCTCCGAGAACTACAATTTACATTTGTTAGTAAACATAACATTACTATCTACCAGTGAGTAGTTTAAGAAAACCAAAAGTTGAGAAACAAAAACATTAAAGAACATCCAAACAAGGATATAATTGTGTGATTCTTGAACTGTATCTAAGACATTTATAGGTAGTTTTACACATATCTGCAAAATTGTAATCGGTTTAGTGTTAGAAATGTGCAAAAACGTGCGTACAGCCTTTGGTCAATACCACCCACCACTATAACAGGTGTAACCGGGGCTTGGAGGAGGAGTACTTTGTGTTTGTAGAATTTGCCCCATTGAGTTTAAATATCTATAGCACAAAATAGCTTCACAGCAGAGGCATTGTTTATTGATCTGTGGATGTTAAAGCGGTCACATGCCGTCGCGGTCTATTTGGTTTACAGGCAGTAGTCAGCAATGGCCAACTGTAAAGACCGGTCATTAATAAAGCTGTCAGATTACACAAAGACCTACACAGTATCTCACCGGGGTCACTGCTCCCATTGTCCTCCGTCACACTAACCGCTCCTATACGACTACAGCCATCTGTCTATACCGTAAAACTGGAAATCTAGTGCCCTCGCAACCTGATTAGTTCTTGACCCCATGTTTGCATTTAATTAGAGGTGAGTGGAGTAGTCACATAATGTTCCCAAGTAAGAACAGGTCTACCACTACTTTAAAATGTTTTCTAGTAAAAGTAAAAAGTAGTGATATGCAAAATAGACAAGTTTAATACCATATTGCGGAACATTCCAGTGGTGGACCTTGCATCAGAAAAGTTACAGTGCATCCTTAAATACATACAGTAGCGGGAAGATCCAGTTTTTCAGATAAAGTTTTTGTTAACCTTTAAATATTAATTTTGTTCGCTTCTTAAGGTTTATCTATACTTTTATTACATCATACCCAAATCATAAATCAGATGTTACGTCCAGTTTGTTGCCTAAATACTTGGAGTACACTTTGCTGTTACAAACTCCATATATGGTACACTCATTTCTATGTCTACTTGAGTGGCATTATTTTGAAGTAACTGTATTCTTACTCAAATAATTTTTTGCCTATTCTACAGGAAACAAAGTTCAGATAGGCGGCATTGCACAGTAGTTGCGTAGTGATGACACGGACCATTAGTGGCAGTACATACTCCTGAATTCTTAACTTTCCAGATAAGAGAAGCAGGCCCCCGCTTCAGCCTCCTCCGCCCCCCCTTCCCCTCTCCTCCCCTCTCCTCCCCTCTCCTCTTTCCTTCTCTCCCCTTTTCTCCTCCCCTCTCCTCCCCTCTCCTCCCCTCAGCCTCCTGTGGCCCACCCTCTGTCATCCCAGCTTTGCTTACACACACACAAACCCCATCCTTCATCTGCTGGACCGGCCCGAGTCGCACAGAGTTCATTGGAAATTATTTTTAGCTTAAGGGTCTATAAAAAAAGGCAAACAAAGGAGCTGTCAAGATAAAATTCCTTACAAGTAATACAAAAGGAGAGTCTTCCTTGGAGGCAAAGATTGGTATCTACAGCAGTGTAATGTAAGCTTTAGATTAGACATTACTTTTACTACATTACACTTTCAAATTTCTCATTAAGTATGAAGAAATATATTGTAACAGTCTGTAATCACAGTGTATCCTAATTGTTTACTGAATTGTCATTTTAAATATAATTACGCACTGGTTTCAATGAGCAGTTTTTACAAATATTGCCCCCCAGAGATCTAATAAAGTGTAGAAATTGAAAATAGGCTCTGTGCACAGTAGCATGCTAGCTAGCTCACTGTCTCAAAGCTAACAGTCAAAATTCAAATAAATTAAAATAAAGACTACCCAATTATTTCATATGTAGGATACTTCAGTTTGTGCCATGGTTTTTTTTATTTATTATGCCTCAAAACATCGTTGACATGGTGAAGTATTCATTTTATTTGTGTAGTTTTTAGCATGTTGTTAGTGATATCCACCTGCAGCTCCCCGTCCACTGCCTGATCTTTAAATATTTATTCATTTTAGTGTGACTCAGTAAAAAAAACCCTTAAAGACAATTTAACAGGAAGTAGTGACGCTAACAGTCAGGTTGCTGGACGCTGTTGTGCACAGAGTACGTTAAGTACAAAATACCTATACCAAGTTAACTGTCCTGCTCAAAGACACAACAAGTAAGCTCTCATTCAAGTGAGGTTTGAACCCCCAACTATCCAGGAGGCCTATAGGTGGTGGATTGACTGTTAACCTACTATATAATATTCGTATAATATTAAAAATGTCTTTAAAAACGTAATTATCTTGCTGTACAATTTGGTATGTGATTTTCTGCTCCAAAAATATGTTGAACGTCTATTCCCACTCTTTAACGATCACGCTGTTTACTGTCCCCTCAAAATACATAAAACAAATCTATCCATGGGTTTTGAGATTCGACCGTCGCTGTATCCAACAAGCCGTTTAAAACAAAGTATTTCAATGGTGAAAAGTCCTCAAAATCACGCCCATAACAGGGAACTGAAACTCTGAATATATATGTCACTTGGCAACGACGTTTTGTTGGTACATTATGTGGTTACTTCATTGACAAACTATTAGCAAATGGAAAAGCACTTTAGGACTTATCGAGATTGTCCGATTAGTCCTGATTCTTGAGTTGTAGTTTCTTGGAGGACCGGTGCTGGTGGTGACCCAAGTGGGAGGCAGAGGAAGATAAACAGCCTGTTCTGTATTGTTCTGCTGCTATCACGAGGAGCTGTCGGTCTGACTGATGGACGTCTCACCCTCCCAAAATAGGCCTGCTTTCCCCTTCAGCCCGTTTATAAATAACTTCTGTGTGTGTCCCGTGCGTTTAATGTGCGTCTGCAGCGGGTGTAAGAAAGGGGCAGTGTTTCTTGGACCGCAAATGAAAGAAATGTGATCAGTGCCAAGGCGGATTTTAGACACATGAACAATATCAGGAGGTCCAAGCCGTCTGGGCCCTGTGTGACCCTGGCTCCTCTCCCACACACTCTCATGTATATATAGACTTTTACTACATCTGGCCACACATTTGCATCTGAAAGACCTGTCCTGTTTAGTTCTAGTTTAGTCCTCATCTAGTCCTGGTTTAGTCCTGGTCTAGTCCTGGTCTAGTCCTCTGGTTTAATGCTGGTTTAGTCTTGGCCTAGTCCTCCTGGTTTAGTCCTGGTCTTGTCTTGGTTTAGTTGCACTTTGGTCCTATAGTTTGGTCCTGGTTTAGTCCTAGCCTATTCTTGGTTTAGTCCTGGTCTAGTCCTGGCCATGTCCTGGTTTAGTCCTAGTTTAGTCCTGGTTTAGTCCTGTGGGTTACTCTTGGTTTAGTCCTGGTTTAGCCCTGGTCAAGTCCTGGTTTGGTCCTGGTTTAGTCCTGGTCTTGGCCCGGTCTAGTCATGGTCTGGTCCTGGGTTGGTCCTGGTTTAGTCCTGGTCTAGTCCTGGTCTAGTCCTGGTCTAGTCCTGGTCTAGTCCTGGTCTAGTCCTGGTCTAGTCCTGGTCTAGTCCTGGTCTAGTCCTGGTCTAGTCCTGGTCTAGTCCTGGTCTAGTCCTGGTC
>KN486482.1:21866-38941 GCA_000787095.1 Periophthalmodon schlosseri
TCCTGGTTTAGTCCTGGTGTAGTCCTTTGGTTTACTCCTGGTTTAGTCCTGGTGTAGTCCTTTGGTTTACTCCTGGTTTAGTCCTGGTGTAGTCCTTTGGTTTACTCCTGGTTTAGTCCTGGTGTAGTCCTAATGTAGTCCTGGTGTAGTCCTGGTTTAGTCCTTTGGTTTACTCCTGGTTTAGTCCTGGTGTAGTCCTAATGTAGTCCTGGTGTAGTCCTGGTTTAGTCCTGGTTTAGTCCTGGTGTAGTCCTAATGTAGTCCTGGTGTAGTCCTGGTTTAGTCCTTTGGTTTACTCCTGGTTTAGTCCTGGTGTAGTCCTAATGTAGTCCTGGTGTAGTCCTGGTTTAGTCCTGGTTTAGTCCTGGTGTAGTCCTAATGTAGTCCTGGTGTAGTCCTGGTTTAGTCCTTTGGTTTACTCCTGGTTTAGTTCTGGTGTAGTCCTGGTTTAGTCCTGGTTTAGTCCTGTTCTAGTCCTGGTCTAGTCGAAGTTAAGTTCCGGGTTTAGTAACAATATGTGTTGTGTGAGTAAGTGTGAACACAGCCTAGTTTGTTCAAGTCAGTGCTGTTTTAAAATGGTCCCATAGGGCTTTATGTTAACATTAGCCATCTGGACAAATTCATTTTGGGCAACACACAGGCTGTGTTCTGGTTTGGTCCTGGTTTAATCCCGGTTTAGTCCTGATGTAGACTTGGTTTGGTCCAGTTCTAGTCCTGATAAAGTCCTTAGTCTAGTTATTAGATTGTTATCCAGACATAAATGGCATTTGCCAGAAATGTACAAATGTATTTTAAACATTACAAGTATCTAAACCCTGTGAGCACCTTTGAAATAGACAATACAAATTAAACATGAAAGTAAAAA
Source organism: Periophthalmodon schlosseri (assembly GCA_000787095.1). NCBI lineage: Eukaryota > Metazoa > Chordata > Actinopteri > Gobiiformes > Gobiidae > Periophthalmodon > Periophthalmodon schlosseri. The sequence goes on from KN486482.1 coordinate 22,732, forward strand.
TATATTTGAAGATCAAGATTTATTTTATTTTATTTTTTTGGTGTAGCCGCAGTGGCCAATGCGGAAAAGTGTTAAAGTGAAACCGTGGCCTCATAGACCACCTGAGGGACTATCACTCACAGCTCAGTGTTTATATTAGCCAACAGGTGTGACCAGGCTGAGCATTTTTCATACAAATATGGTCGTCCAAAAGCAATAATATAACTGCTCTTTACAAAGGGGTGGGGTCTTATTGAGCAACAACCAACTAAAACAACTTTCTTTTCTTTTGAATATCAGACAGCGGAAAGTTCTGCTCTGTCTGGATACTCGAGAACCAAGGCCACCCACACTGGCTCATTGTGACAGCCGAGCTCCTCTTGCCAACCTCCTTCTGGACTTTAACTGTATAAATGTGTTCTACGTGTTGTCTTCACCAGGCGTATCAGGTTCACGGAAAACTGCAGAAGAAGGAGATAATGGGTAGTACATTTTTCCGGGTCCGTCACATGTTTTTTTCCGTGGGGATGTTGTTTTGTCCAAAATGTTCCACGATATGGCATTAAACAATCAAGTGACACCAGCAGGCCAAGTTACATGTCAGAAGCAACCCTGCTTACATCAAGAATGCAAGGTATTTTTCCATAATGCTGTAATTTAAAGGTCCAGTGTGTAACTTTCTGGTCATCTGCATGATTCCATGGAAACAGAAAGTTAAAACCATACTTTGGAACATTCTCCATGGAGATTGATAAGTTTTATGTCATACTGTGGAATATTATAGCCAAAGGAACAACATTTTCATTCCAAGCAGGATCCCTCCTCCAGGCTAAATAAGAGTCAGGTTTGTAGAGATGCATCCTGCTCAGAGTAAGGATGCAAAGTTGCAAACACAACTAAAATTAAAAAAAATGCTTTTGGGCTTTAATGAGAAAGATTTAATGCCATACTGTGGAACATTCCAGGCTAAGCAATAAAATCTCCATGAAGGAAAAAAGTGGTGGACCCTTGTAGAGAAGTTACATAGTGCACCTTTACATTTTTACATCCATTTAAATCAGTCCAAACTTTTACTTCAACTTTTTACCTCCACCATAAATATTTTGAACGAACCACAATATTTCTTCAGTGTGAGTTTCTGACACCACAGATCTGTCCCTCTCATAGCTCCTCACACTGGCCCTCAGTCTCTCCTCTGTCTCAAGTATGTCTGCTATGCTCCACTCACTGCTGACCTGATTTTCTATATGCTCCCAACAGAGTCCGAATACCTACTCTGGGAGCAGACAGCGGCCAGTGGAAGACCCCGCCTCTCTCCTCTAAGAGCCCCTCTGTGTGCGCGAGGCATTCGGTTTATTGTTCTAGCCAACCTGTCGATTCTCTCAGAGCGGGGACCAGTTTTATGGGGTCACGTAGATGTCAAAGGTCATGTTGACTCTCAAAGTGGGGAACCGGGGAGAATACACTGCCCTTTCGATTGAATTGCAAATATTTACTATTGTCCCCTTGCAGTGTAAATTCCCCATTGTGTAGAAAGGAGCGAGGTAAAAATACCGGAAAACTCAAAGGCCAGGCAGCATCAGTTTTGAATTTTGCTTGCGTGAGTTGGGGCCAGTGCACATGGACGGCACTATTTTGATTTAGGAAATAAAAGATCAACGCAAAGATTTAGAGATTCTGTGTGGAATCGAATCATTCTGTTGGTGTTGGTTTCAAGTTGTAATTTTAGACTTATCCTGGCTTAGTTCTGGTTTCGTCCTGGTTGTCCTGATGTACTTGGTTTGGTTTTGCTCTAGTCCAGGTTTAGTAATAACACATCAGTTTGGACACTCAAACATGCTTTACAACAGAAAGAAAACAGTTGTGTAACGTGGGGCATCGCCTGCTTGTTGTCATGGAGATAGAGAAGTTTAATGGGGAAGTTTAACCGGGGCACCATCTCCATGGAGACGAGCAGAGTTGTTACATAGTGCAACTTTAAAGGTCCTATATTGCACAAAATGGATTTTTGTGACCTTTAAGACATGTTATAATGTTTCACCTCATCGAAAACATACCTGGAGTTGTGTTTTGTTTGAGTAACCCTTTTTCTTGTCTACATCTCCAAAGCTCAAAATGCTCTGTTTCACCTTGTGGTGTCATGCAGTGGTAGTTTTTAAGTCAACGGCTACCTTTCACCTTTAGTGCAGTAGAGCCTGGCTTTCCAGGGCTGAAATCATTCGACTGATTCTAATGAAGTTGTATGGAGTTTAAAACACAGTGGAGCACTTCCTGTATTACCACATGACATCGCAAAGTGGAAAAGAGTGTTTTCCGTTTGAGAGAAGAACACAGCCTAAATATGCAGGATTTGTGTGTTAAACATGTGCAAATGAAACAAAACACAGGAATGAGAAAATAACATTATAACATAGATCAAAAAATTTTGCAATCTAGGCCCTTTAATATGTATAATAGTATAAGTAAAACTATCTTGACTGACTAATTAAAGGCTAACTATGCTCTGTCTAAGTCAATTTGACTCAACAGACCTGGACAGCTGACTAGATGTTTTGCAGTGTCCATTGCCCATAGAAGTACTCTGTTGACATCTGTGCTCTGTCTTTTGTTGTGGAGAAGGACCACAGTGACCCTTGAACTCTGGATGTTTTCAGGATTCCCATGTGAAAATAGCACCCTGAACCTGGCCTAGACTGACCAGCTCATATAATGTCAAATACAATGCAAAAATTCAATTGCATTTATGTATTGTCCATGTCAGTTTAAAAACAACAAAATACAGTTTAGCAGCTCCCAGCTCAAGCAGCAATATGTAACAGATATCCCTTCTGTGGATTACATGGGTGGAGTGATTGCTTTGACAGCTTGTGGATAAAAACTGGTATTCTGTACCAAAAATGTGTATCTACTCTTGGTTAAAATGACTTGTGAAGCACTTGTGGTTGTGGTGGATAAAGAGGCTTGATTTAAAGAGTGTATATTTTCTTATTTTTATAGCTGTATTTACTGAGACACACATATGACCACACTGTTTACTGTCTTCTGACTAAACCTTATTTTGTATCTGCTTCTTGTTCATTAAAGGGTCAATGTTATGCTATTTTCTGGTCTATGTTATAATGTTGTTTCTTCGTCAAAAACATATCTGGAGTTTTGTTGTTTCATTCACACATGTTTAACACACAATTCCTGCATATTTAGACTGAGTTCTTCTCTCAAACAGAAAACACTCTGTTCCACCTTGTGATGTCATGTGGTAATACAGGAAGTGCTCCACTGTGTTTTTAAACTCCACACACCTTCACTAGAATCATTTGGATAATTTCAGCCCTGGAATTGCCAATCTCTGCTGAATTAAAGGTAAAAAGTAGCTCTTAACTTGAAAACTACCGCTTCATGACATCACAAGGTGGAACAGAGCATTTTGAGCTTTGGAAATGTAGACAGACTAATAATAAAGGGTTACTCAAATATGTGTGAATGAAACAAAACACAACTCCAGGTATGTTTTTGTGGAGGTAACAACATTATAACATGGCTTAAAGCTCACAAGAGTCCATTTTGTGTAATATAGGACCTTTAATACAAATATAAAATTGCAGATTGTGATTATTACTTCTAGTCTCTGGTCTAGTCTAGTTTTTTCTCAGTGTTTGTATTTTTTGACTCCTCAGCAGATCTGTCCCCTGTCCCACTTCCTCACACAAGCCCCCAGCCTCCTCCTCTGTTTTAACGGAAAATGATTTTTTTGATATTGATACAACATGTGAATCAATCTCAAAACTACATATATACAGTATATTCCCATATTCATGTAATTGTAATTAACCTAGATGTATACCTTTTTTCCAGTGTAGATGGGCCAGTTTGCTGACTTGTTGTTTGGCTTGATAGCTTTGCACTCTGTCTAAGTTAGCAGTTTTGTTAGCTGAGCGTAATGGGCTTTACTTTAGCCTGGAGTTTACATTTGGCATGTAGAGTTTATTGACACATTTGAAATTCTTGTAACGTGTCCCATTTGTTAGCGTGCAGCTGTAGTCCATTCAATTACCCCCAGAGATTGTGTTTGGATTTCAGAACCATAACATACACTGGAAACAGGATTCTTGCGTGCTCATGTGCAAGGTGATTCAACCCCCAACCGCAGCTGGGTACGCGGGTAATGACGGTTATCCGAGCTCCATCAGTGACAATGAGTAAATGGGGGCTTTGTCTACAGGTTTGCAAATGGAGTCATTTACTTTGGGGCAATAGTGTCTAACAGAAGGATCGGAATAAACAAGGTCGTAAAATCGCGTTTAATCAAGTTGCCTTCTGCGGCTGACAATAATAAAACCATATTGGTCATAAAATGGTTAGAAAATTATGTTTTACTGTGTTTTAATCATTCATAGCACTATTTCAGCTTTCACAAGTATAAAGGTATTTAGAACCTATAGCAGCATCTTTGTGCCATATGGAAATACAGAACAGTAGCCAGCACACATCTTTTTTACAATAACTGTCAACTGTTAAACTGCAATAAACAGTAATAACAGTAATAAACCAAACTTAAATAGATCCAAAATGAATTAGTGATTTAAAAGTTTTATGGGGCAACAGTGGCTTTGTGGTTCCATAAATTCCATCTTGACTCACTGTTGTTGTGTCCTTGGGTAAGACACTTCCTTACCACTCATCTTGCCTCCTCCTCTGCGCCTCCTCCCCCCTCACTCTTTAGTCCTCCGAGCACTGCCCATTTTAACTGCTCATTTAGGTAAAGCTTTGGTGTAGGGCTGAGCGATATTGGAAAAAAAAATTCTTAAGATTTTTTTCCTCATATTGATAGATCTGGATTTTCGATTTGATTTTATGTAGTCTTTTCAAAAACAAAATTAAAACGGCTCGTAGTATTTCATGAATATAAACAATACAAACATTGAATAAGTGTAATTTAATCCAAAACATGTTTTTTTCCTCCAGAGTTTGAGCTCCAAACACATGATTTTATTGACAGAGGATTGGCAGTGGACCTCTCCATTCAAAAACCCCAACCATATCATTGACGATTAGACATGGCTGAATCCCGATCTCTCAATCTTTCAATTGACTGCCCAGCCTCATTTAGGTGTATCGTCCCACTCCACTTTATACTTACAGAGATTAGAGCACTGACGACAATAGTACATAACTTTTCCTTTCATAGAATTTGAATAATTTTAAGTCCACGCTGATGAGTGAACTAAACCAGCTCTTTTGTCCTTATACAACATCCCTCTGAATGGGCCGGACAGAAATTCCTGAGCGGCAGCAGAAGTTAATTGATACACAGACTGTCATCCAACCCTTTATGGTCTGAAATCATTCAAGCAGAAACATAACGGCGCATTTGTTAGCGTGCTATAGCCTCTACAAAGCTACATAGCGCTTTAGCTAGCATGCCAGTTCAGTCAGACACGTCCCCTGTCGCTTGTTGTCATCATGTGTACACTATATGGGCCACTCGCTTCTCTCAGTCACCAACAATTACTCTTTGTGCCCGTAACTGGAACAAAGTATTTCCGCAGTTTTTTAGTTCAGTTTAAGTCAGTTATTACAAAACATCACTGATCAGTCTGACTTTATAGTGTCTACTTCCTGTGTTTTGACCCTCGTCCATAGGGAGACGTCAAAAAAAGGGACCACTGTCTTAGTTTCCTGTGGGACAGTGAAGCGTCCTTGTTTCTTCTGTCTTCTCTTCAGCGCACACTTTGATCCAGACCCTGTTTACGACCTGGGAATCAGACAAAAAAATAAATCTTGGCATAATGTGTAACGGGTTTAGATTTCATTGCTTTTGTGATCTTATAATCACATTGCTTTGCCTGGAATGTTCTACAATAAGGCATTTTAACTTTGTGCGTTGATGGTGGTCGGAGGGGCTGATGGCGCAGATTGGCAGCCTCACTTCCGTCAGTGTGCCTCTGGGCAGCTGTGGCTACAGTAGAATCCACCAACAAGTGAGGAGTGAATGAATAATGCACTGTAACGCACTTTCCAATGATTAATTTATGAATTTATTTTATTTATGAATTTAATTAACATCCCTCTCTGCCAAAAGTTGCAAAATGCACCTTGTATTTATGTAGTAGTTAAAGGGACAATGCACGTTCAAAATAAGTAAGGGGGATTGTAGCCAAAGCTAGTCTCCATCCTCTCTTACTGAACCAGTGCCAGTGCTTTTTTGTGTGTTTTTTTGTTTCTTTTTCCCTACTTTTAGCCCCTGCTTTGATCTTCACTTTATCGGATTGGTGGAAATAGTGCAAATATTGACGACAAATGAGTGTTTTGCCCCAGTCTTTTGCCTTTGCCTCTCTCCTCGTCTAATCTGCCTCTTTCTCTCCACATCTCTTTAATCCTTTTTGTTCCTTTCTTTCATTCTTTCTTTCTTGTGACCGCCTTTATGCCCTGCCTGTCACTCTAGACCCAGGGCTTCTCAGGCTGTCAGCACCTCCAGATCTGGGCCCTCAGTGCAGGTAGTTTGGCCACTCTTCAAAAACAACAGCAGCCAGGCTAAACGCTACATGCTAGTTTGGACTTCTCACTGTATCAATAAATTAACATGGTGTTTTTGCAGAGGTTATGCACAAGTCTGGCCCATGTGAAAGCAGCAACACACAGATCCAGTGTGAAGATTTTATTGCAAATATAAAGTCTCCAGCCTGAAGACTTTTATCTATGTTATGTAATGGGCATATGTTTTCCAGTCCTCTAGATGTAGAAGGCTGTTTCAAGGGCCAAAATCATGTCCTCCTTTAAACTAAGCTCTAAATATGACTAATGTTCAAGTAACCACCACCTAAGTTTTTTCTTAGGTTAGATTTACTGTAGATGCAGAGATGGGATGAATACTTTGAAAATGTATTAAGTTACGGGATACTGAATACCTGGATACCTGTACTGTAATCTGAGTACTTGGGATACTTTAACATCGAGTTGCTTTTGTTTTAGAGTAAAAAAAATATGACATATGATTACAAACAGCTTTATTATTGTTGCACTGTTTGTTTTGCATTCACTTATGTCTAATTTGAGAAGGAAAAATCACACATGCCTCACCACAACAGCTGCGTTTTCTTTTTTTCTCACCAATACCATACAGTTCAAAGCCAAACTTGCCGTCACGTATTCCTTTTAGGAAAGTAACTGTACCCTGAATACCACCAAGTGAAAGAGTAACTGTACCAGAATACAGTTACTCAAAGTTAGTATTCTGAATATGTATTTTCAGTGCATGTATTCAGTTACTTGGTGGAAGAAGTACTCAATTGTGTTACTTAAGTAAAAGTACAGTTACCTTATCAAAAAATACTCAAGTTAAAGTAAAAGTATCACATGAAAAAATATACTTAAGTAACTTAAAGATTAAAAAGTAAAAGTATTTCTTGCAGATTTTGAGCTCTATAATAAAGTTTTAAATGTTCATACAGATTTGTGCTGATGTTTGTTCAACTGAAACAACTGAATTGATTGTTTTTTCTGGCTGGTTTTATTTGTATATTTTTGTTTACTCAAATTTTGAAGTTGATAAAAATAAATACTCAGCAGGTCTCAAACAGTAATAAAAAATACTTTTACTTTTCAGTCTAGTTAAAAAATGTAGTGGAGTAGAAAGTACAGATACCTGCTCTGAAATGTAGTGAAGTAAAAGTAAAAAGTATCTACTTTAAAATTGACTTAGGTAAAGTACAGATACCTAAAATTTTACTTAAGTAGAGTTCTTTAATACTTTTCTTCATTACCTTTCAGTACTGGTTACTCCCCAACTATGTGTATATGTATGTGTCTATGACTTATGTACATTTTGAATCCTTTTTCATTACGTTCCTGTTTAAAAATGTCTTGAAATATTGACATTTTGACATAATCATACATAATGTATGTATTTAAGTATCAAATAATTGAGGTCAGCCAATTAAAACAGATCACACTACTCAAACCAAGAATATTATCTGAATACTTTTAACAATAATATTTCCTTTTGTAGTTGTAGTACCTTCAGAGCTACTACTACACTATACAAACCACTGTGAACCAGTGGATATCAGGCCATGCAGATTAAGAAGTCATTTGGCTCACATTATAATGAGGTGAGAGTCAGAGGATTACTTCCATCTTTCAGGTTTATGGTTGTTAAGCCCTGTGCACCCCAAGGACTTGTCGTATCAGCTTGACCTATTTTAGTCTTTGGTGCTGTGTGTGTGACTGCTGACTTGACATGAGGCATCCCGCAGTGGCCCTCCCCCTCACCCCTGACCCGGGACAAGCCTGCAGGCCTCGTAAAGTTTGACCAGTTTACGTTTTTGGAGAGCCAGCTGCATCAGTGGATGCTTTTACATTGCCAGCAAAAATCAGATAATCTAATAATTTGATCTGATTTTGGGCGTGTGTTTACCAGGGTTGCAAGTTTAATCGCAATCAAACTGAACTTTTAGGAATTTGAATGGACACTAAGTACCGTCATTTCCTCCACAAACAAGAAAATCTCCCGTCTTATTCTGCATAAAAAAATCTTGTATCAGTTTGTCAGTTCACATTGTAGTATTTTTGTCAATTCTTCTGGATGTGTTTAAAATGTGAACTTTGAGCCAAATCTTTTTTTATTAAAACATAAATCATAAATCTAATCACAATGCTTGTCAGAAAAGCCATTCCTCACTTCAGGTGTGACTGTATGACATTTCAATAATCGGATATCTCCAGAAATCAGATAATGATCAGATTTTGGTGTGCGTGTAAACGTCGCCAGTGCCCCGGGCGAGGGTGGGTGTGTTGTTTTAATGCCAGGGTTAGCGTCTATGTGTGGGGAACTTTTTAGGAGTGATTTACGACGCCCATAGGACCACTCTCCTCTGATCTGCGGCGTTATTACTCACTCCAGCCATCCGAGACAAATCACAAAGTTAGCGCTAGCGGTGACCTCCTTGGACACGTTCACATAAACACGGGATGTCTGGCTGTTGTGACTGATACTTTTCTAATCAGGGTGGGGGGCTGTTGGAGCATGTCCACTGTTTACAGAGGTCAAAACTCCCTCCAACGATTGTTCTCAACAAAGAGTACTATTACTTTAAATTCATATAGTAAAAGGGAAAAGTACACATCCAAGTGTTTCATAGTTTCGTCTTCTAACAGTTTTTGGTTAGTCTAATGTTTATGAAGCCCTGTGAGGCGAGTGCTAGTGTGATTGTGGGTTGTAAAAAAAATTGAATTGAATTACTCTGTCTCACTTTATACAGTTGAATTGAATGAGTAATGACATGGTGTCTGGGATAATGAGGGATTAAGACATTTAAAGGGCCAGTTTTATGCCATTTTCTGATCTACGTTATGTTCTGTGTTGTTTCCTCATCACAAACAGACCTGGAGTTGTGTTTTGTTTCGTTCACACATGTTTAACACACAAGCCCTGCATGTTTAGGCTGAGTTCTTCTCTCAAACAGAAAACACTCCACTTTATGTTGTCATGTGGTAATACAGGAAGTGCTCCACTGTGTTTTTAAACTCCATACACTTTCACTAGAATCATTTGGATAATTTCAGCCATGGAATTGCCAGTCCCTACGGAACAATAGGTAAAAGGAGCTGTTAAGTTGAAAACTACGGCTTCATGACATCACAAGATGGAACAGAGCATTTTGAGCTTTGGGGATGTAAACTTTGAGCTTTGGGATGTAAACAGACTAATAATGCAGGATTACTCAAACGTGTGACTGAAACAAAACACAACTCCAGGTATGTTTTTGATGACGTAACAGCATTATAACATGGCTAAAAGCTCACAAGAGTCAATTTTGCTTAATATAGGACCTTGAAGCCTTGTGTCTACTTTATTACCAATAAAATATAATTAATTTAATCACTGAAAATATCATTTACGTGCTAAGTAACAGGTGATGTTCTCTACTGGTGTGGCCAGACAACACAATGTGCATTATCTGGCTATTCCAAACTAACAACTATACTATTTATCAGGTGTGTTCACACTTGCACCTGAATGACAAAAGTATTGGACTAACTGAGACTAAACCAGGGCTAGAAGAGGACCAGACCAACCAGGACTGAACTGGGCTCAAGCTATAGAGCCAAACCTAGGCAAGTGTGAATGCACCCTTATATGTAAATGACAAAAATTTAAAACTCTTCAATCTTCTCTCAATATTAACATAAGCCTTTACTTATAAACTTAAAGAGGAGCTAAAAGTATTTACAAGTAGAGGTTAAAGGTCCTATATTACACAACACTGACTCTTGTGAGCTTTAAACCATGTTATACTGCTGTTACCTCCTCAAAAACATACCTGGAGTTATGTCTTGTTTCATTCACACATGTTTGAGTAACCCTTTAATATTAGTCTGCCAACATCTCCAAAGCTCAAAATGCTCTGTTCCACCTTGTGATGTCATGAAGCGGTAATTTTCAAGTTACCAGTTACCTTTTACCTTTTTTTGCTGAGATGGGCAATTCCAGGTCTAAAATGATCCAAATGATTCTAGTGAAGGCGTATGGAGTTTAAAAACACAGTGGAGCGCCTGGTATTACCACTTGATGACATCACAAGGTGGAACAGAGTGTTTTCCGTTTGAGAGAAGAACTCAGCCAAATTATGCAAGAGTTTTGTGTTAAACGTGTGAATGAAACAAAACACAACTCCAGGTACGTTTGTGATGAGGAAACAACATTATAACATAAATCAGAAAATAGCGTAATATGAGCCCTTTAACATAATACTCCTCACGTTGAACTTACCAAAGACGTGTTAAAACTACTCTTAAGAAGTACAGTTTCTTCACTAGTCCCTCAAGCAAACACTAAACAATACTACTCACCACTCAAAGACTTAGACGGGAGATTTAGGAAAGCTAGAGGGAGGTACTTGGGACTAAAGGTGTTTTTTGGATCACTGGTGACTATGGCAATGACCTCTGGCTAATTGTAGGCTCTGATAGACATGAATCTTACACGCTTTCAAAGATATCCACTGCAGTAATGACACACACCCAGTCCCTTTGTGCACCAGTGTTCAGAGGCGTTTCATTCTTGATACGCATTTTACACGTAGCTTTCCCATCTGTCCGCAGATCTGATCTTAAGCCCACTCTAATGCGGTTAAGTCCCCAGTTGTTGGCTCACAGAGTGCTTTGAAGTGGCTAATCTCCATCACCATCGCCGTGTCCATATTATGCCAATGTCGGCCAAAGAAACAGAAAGACCGCTCAGAAACTTCCTGTGAGTTTGAACTTGAATGTACGCACTTGTTATATTTTGCTTTCATCGGGTCAACAGAAAAAAACCATAAAGGACAAATACATTTCTACATGAGTTAAAATTTAACACTTGTAATTGAACAAATGCTCGATAGATAGGTTTAATGCCACACTGAGGTGCATTCTGGGTAATGCACTAACTCCATAAAGACGAGCAGATGGCTGACCCTCAACAAAAAGTTACATAGTGCATCTTTAAAATGGCTTGAATTCAAAATGTTGCTTTTAGTTGTGTTGACTGCTATATTTTAGGAATATAATTCATTTGTAGGTCTAATTATGTGACATAAAAAAAAATAAATAAATTAAAAGTTCATATCTATTTTCTTATTTTGAAGACAAAGGGGAGTAAAGGTTTGTGACATAATAACTTAATAACTTTTAAGTGTCATTTTGTTACTCCACACACAGAGAATATGGCTTAAAATGTCAGTGAAACCTTGCCTGGGATCCAGAACACACACTTCTTCAATCCTTTACGAAGATGTGAGTCTGGTCACCGGTGAATCTCCCTGTTTTCAAATGGGTGTGATGGATTAGCCAATCAGGGACATGCATGGTCCGGTTGTATCGGAAAAAATAAAGGAAAAAAATATCACAGGAGACTGAAAAACATCATGCATTTCTGCAGAATCAATGAGCGAAACACTAAACTGTTAATCTGTTGTGAGATAAATTAGATTTTATTTGTAAATGGTAAGTGACCAATGAGCTTCGTTTCACATGTGTCGCTGGAAAAAATTGATCTGATTGGACGATCACGTTTGACTGTGCTTGAGACGTAACGAAAGACGTGGGGACCAGACTGATACCAATCTGTATAAAAAACACAGAGAGAGATCATTCTGGATTGGCCAGGCAAGTTGAAACGATTCGGAACAAGTCAAATAATAAGAATTAAACTAAAAAAAAAAGAAAAAAAGTCCACTGATCCGATGGTTGGCGGTTCGAATCCCACTCTCGACGTAAACACCATTGGTTGAGTGGTCGGATCCACTGACCCACAGGTTGGCGGTGCGATTCCAGCTCCCACAGATGAATGCTGTCATTGTGTCCTTGGGCAAGACACTTAACCCACCTCGCCCCTAGTATCTGTGTACATTGATGTATGAATGTGTGTGTGAATGGGTGAGTTGTTCCTTTGAGTGCCTTAAAGGTAGAAAAGCGCTATATAAAAATATGACCATTTACCATAAAACTAGACAAATACTCATATGGATGATTTATAGAGATAAATAAAGTTTGCCAAAGTTGTAAAATGCAGATATTCCGTACAAGAGTGTAACAAGAGAGTCTGTGAACAAGGCTCTGATTCTTGTGAGCGTTTGGGATGGGGCGCAGATTGAAACGGTAAACAGTGTACTGAGTGAGATACAGCCCAGAGGAACAGAGCCTCCCTTTCTCCTCCAGAAGCTTTCATCTCTCCTCTTTCTCCTACCATCCTCTGTCCACTTCACTCTATCTCCGCTTTGATGATACACTACATATTATTGTGTCGTATGTATAAGCACAACCAGCACAACCCAGAATCAGAGTAATTAATGTAAACCAGGCACCAAGAGAACAGCACTCCTTTAAATCATTAAGACGTCAGTGGCCAGTTCACATCTTGTACTAATTCCATAGATCTTAATTACTCTATGACACATCATCGTCAGGCTCTACTTTGAACCGCTTTGAAAAATCTTGGCTAATATTTTGCTTTTAAATCTCTTAATCCAGATGAGTCTTATGTCTAGGAGGGTGGCCGACCACAGTCTCCAGTTCTCTCAAATGGATGTGGGATGCCAGACACAATGCGACAAACTGAAATCCTCAACCCAAATCTGAAGCAGTTGTCTGAATACATAATAGCAAGGATCAAAACTAATAGCTGCTCTAATGTTTTGTGAATTGATGCTGTGGAAAAGACTTGATACTCAATATTGATTCCGATATCATGATGATAATAAAACGCACTTTTTCTTTAGGCATTAGAATGTGATTTTCAACATTAAAACATAGTCATTTCTTTTATATAGTGGTCCATGGGCATATACGAGTCTATGTGATCTTATACTTGTTCTGATACAGCTCAAGATCATTTTAAAGCTGTTCAGGAAAAGTTCATTTCTGTCCTGTGAATGTGACTTTTTTTATATCGATACTTTGCTCAAATGTGTATCAAGTTTCTATACTAGTTTCAGTATTGATTAGTATCTGATTTTTGATACTTTTGACAACCCCAGTGTCGAGTAGAGCTGCAGTCTTTTAACCTGAGTGATGGTTCAAATCCCACACTAGAAAGTGGTAATTTTGTCTTTGGGCAAGGCACTTCAGTTATATCTTGCCTGTTTACAGCATTATTTAGTGATTAGTGGTGGTCAAAGCCAGCCACATCTGTTAGTCTGCCTCAGTGCATCTGTGGCTACAAAAATCTTATCACTATTGAATGTGACAGAGGAGTGGCTGAGTGTAATTAGCAGCTCTGACTAACGGGCAATAGAAATGCATAATCATTGTTTGTGTAGAGTAAACGTAGCACTCGGTGGTTTCAGATTCTAATGTGATGACGTCATACTCTCAGATTGGAGGCAAGAGACAGTTTATCCCATTAATAACATTGTACTTGCCATTAAAAAGTGCCAGTGGTGGAAGGTAACGAAGTACAAGTAGTAAAGTACTGTACTTAAGTAAAATTTGTAGGTATCTGTACTTTACTTACAATGGATACTTTTTACTTCACTACATTTGAGAGCAAGTATCTGTACTCTCTACTTGACTACATTTGAGAGTACATTTGAAAGTATCTGTACTCTCTACTTTACTACATTTGAGAGTACATTTGAAAGTATCTGTACTCTCTACTTTACTACATTTGAGAGTACATTTGAAAGTATCTGTACTCTCTACTTTACTACATTTGAGAGTACATTTGAAAGTATCTGTACTCTCTACTTTATTACATTTGAGAGTACATTTGAAAGTATCTGTACTCTCTACTATACTACATTTGAACTGGACTGAAAAGTAAAAAGTACTTTTCATATGATTTGAGGGGTTATCTTTACCATGTTCATGGTAACATCCTGACTGAAATTTTTGAGTTTAAGCTTCGGCTTTGAGCAAACAAAAATCCATACACAAAATTCATGAGAAATATTTAAAAAAAATGATTCGTATTATAACAGTTGACCAAAATATGCATAATTTTTAATCAGTATCACTACATTTAACATTTTAAACACTTGTGTGAAATAGTTTTTACTCTAAAAGTATTTTTTTTTAATGGGTACTTACTTTTACTCAAGTAGATTTTTTCATTTTTTTTTTATTTTTACTTGAGTAACTTTTTGGCCCTGTATCTGTACTTTTACTTAAGTAACAAAACTGAGTACTTCATCCACCACTGGTAAATGCACAAATGTTTAGCCTGATAATTTCTGTGATTGACTAGACCCCAGATCTCACTGCCCTACAAGGAAAATCCCCCCCATCTATTAAATGATATTGGTCTATCGTAGGCATGGGACGATACTGAAATTTGGTGTCACGATTATCATGGCCAAAATAACTGCGATTAGCAATTATATCACGATAATGATTAAAGTTACCGGCAGTTTAAAAATGTCATGAACCGTTACAATTTAAATAGTATTAATAGGTTCCATATTTAAACTGATGTAGTATTGTACATTGTTATAAGTGAAAACAACAGTGATCGAGAAAAGATCGTTGTGGAGAAGTAGCTTTTGTCTGCACATTCTGGTGATATAACGGGGATTATCTTTGTTGGTGATTCTCACGATTATATGAGATGTCCCAAAAACGATTATTGCTGACCCTTTTTACCACGATAAACGATATTATCATCCCTAGTCTATAGAATGTTGTGATGTCATCTATAACACTTTAATTATATTGTGTCTGTCTTGCAAAAAAGTATTACATTTTAGTTGTATTTTTTCCCATCGTGTACTTAAATATTCAGTGTGTCTTTTTCCTCATCTTGGTAGAAGCCATTATACAGTATTAATCCTTTATCCCATCTGAGAGTTTTCCATTCTTTGTCGCTCCTCACCTCCTGCTGTGGCTCTGTTTGCCTGCACACTCCGATTTACCAAAGAACTTTTGACTGGGATCCCCCCCTTTTCCTCCTCTCTCTCTCGTTCTCTCTCTCGTTCTCTCTCGTTCTCTCTCTCTCTCTCTCTCTCTCTCTCTCTCTCAGCCAAATTACAAATTCTCCAAATGTCTGCATGCATGGGAAACACTTTCCACATCTGCTTTAGGGCGCATACGTACACACTCACACAGCCCGTCCCAAGTGTCATATCTCTAGGGTTTATTCATCTAAACTCCTAATTGATAAAGCCTGTAAATGTTGTGAAAATATGTGACTTCATTTTATCAAAACAACAAGCTGTAAACATTTTATTGGTTGTAAATTAGAAATGAGCGTAACTTTGGGTAGAAAATAGTATTATTGTGCTTTTCTTGGCAGTACGGTACAGTTTTTCGCTCCCAGACAAATATGCGTCCTTGGTGTGCAGCCGGTGCCAACCCGGAGCCGTTTCCGACAGTCACTAGATGATTACTTCTGATCAGAGCGAAATAACACAATGGGTATTCTTACGTCCGATTGTGCAACTCAGAAAGCGGCTAGAGTTATTATAGCTTAGTCACAGCCTATAGAGCAAAGAGAGTGCGAGAGAAAGAGAGAGAGAGTTGTGTAATATGTCGGGTTTGTGCGCGCCTCCCCACCGCTCGTGGACCCCTGGCTGCTCGGTGTCACACTAGTTCATAATAAGGGACCCCCCTAACCCACCCGCACTGCACCCACCCACACCACCCTCCAACACCAAATACTGCCGAGTGAACGGGAGAGAGTGCGAGAGAGCCTCCCACTTTGCCCTCGCGCTCCCAAAAATCACGGGGAGTGAGTGTGACAGCAGAGAGGAAAGGGACA